>JAYMTP010008433.1:0-10060 GCA_036897365.1 Geranium brycei
GCAGCGGGATCACGGGGTTTCTCCATTCGTATGAGGTGGAGGTCGTGGCTCTACATAATGCTAAACGGGTCGAGCTGAACAACTTTGGAGGAATCATTAGCGAAAGGGGTTGCGTACTATCTACTAGCGGAACATGTGTTCTTATTTATTTTGCTCGTAATCAAATGACTCGCGAATTGACTAAGTTTATTTTAACTAACAGTAGCTGGGATTATGGTGAGGGGTCTGTCCCACCATCTGTAACTTCAGCTGTTCGACTTTATGCCGGGTTAGTTGCTATTTAATCAATAAATTCGCTTTTCCCTAAAAAAAAATAAAAGCATCTTATTTTCGTGAAAAGACAAGAAATAAAAGTTAATTACAATATCCTCAAAAAGGAATGTATATATCGGGTCGTAATCAAGTGAGAACTCACAACTTACATGAGAAAATGAGAATCAATTATGATCATTAGATGAATATTTGGATGGTTTTGATTTTTGCTGACTTATTAATGACAATTTGTTGTAATTATTTACAACTTTCTATTTAATTTTGTCTTTAAACATAAGTATAAGGGTATATTCGTATTTTTGTATCATTAAATTATTTTCTTTTTATTTACAAGATCTAATTTAGTTAATTGGGATTAAGTTTATTTCCTAATTTCTTTTTTTACAATTTCATGAGTTTGTTTCTACAAATAAAATTATTTCATAATTTACTTTTTGTATGATTTCATGAGTTTATTTTTACAAATACAAGATTTACACTTTTTTTTACTATTTCATAATTTAATTTGTTTTTCAATTTCAATATTTTTTTTCGATTCTATGATTCATACGTATTTTTTACTATTTAAATTTCCATGATTTCATTTTAACAAATATAAGATTCACACAAAATTTTGACTATTTCATTTCATTTATATTTCATGATTTTATTTGCATGACTATATAATTTACTCAAAAAAATTACTATTTCAATTTTTACGTTTTACTTTCTACGAACAAGTATATATACACGTATATGTGAACCGTTTTCATTATTTCCAATCACATGTGTTTCATTTTCATAATGCTGATTCGTATTTCATTTCATCGAAATAATATATATGTTTCAACGGTTCATGTTTCATAAATTATATGAAAATCTTGTGGCTTCATCGGAAAAATATATGTTCATGTATATGTTTTATTTCCTTATGTTTCATTAACTATATGAAAATGAAACACAATATTAAAAAATGATTAATCCTATTAACAATTAATGTTTTATTTTCGGTGTATTGTATCAAAAAGGAAACGACTGGAACAATTAATGTTTTATTTTTGGTATTAGTTAAATTTACCTACATATCCTTTCATCTATTATTGTATTTATTTCAACGATAAATAAATTAATTAATGATAACTATTGATTATTATCATCCTATGGATGGAAATTGTTCTTATATTCTTTTGTAAGAGTTAGTTTTTACCTGAGTTGATCCCTAGATTTTATTTAGTTTTTATTATTTGTACTTGGTATATATTTTTGAGGCTGCCTTTCGTTTTGTTTTTTGGTACTTTATTTATTCGATTTGTTATTTATGGGTCGAAATTGGATAACCATACCCGAAAGAAGTACAAACTGCTATATAGAAAGTATATCAATGTTCATACAGCTTGCCACTAAGAGCACTACAACACTCAGCCAAGACAGGCACTTATGTCTGCACACGCGCTATTACACTATTCTTCTACACACTTACCACAATGGTACATTTCTGACATACACTGGTGCTCTGTCATGGTAAAGTTGACAATATGTCTTCTTATTCGGATCATAGACAATTATTAATACAGGATGAGACTTCTAGTAGTTTGAATGTCGATCCGATCGAAGAGGTTATGGAGGATTTATTTCAGTTTTCTCATATCTCAGGTAAAGATCAAGTGGAGGAGGAAGAAGAACCACAATAACTAAGGTAAACCTCTACAAAAGCATCGATCAGCGCATGCGACAAAGTAATGTGTCTTGCACAAACCCCGTCGTACCAGAAATTCTACTACAATTGCTTGTCGATGTTGTTTAACTTAATGTTAATGAAGGAGTAGAGAGGAACGTCAAACACATCTTTCAATAGAATTTTCGAGTATAACAAAGCTTTGATACCGCTGCCTAGTGTGTACCACGAGTCTTATCCAACAACTAAGAAAATGTTGAAAATAGTTGATATGATTATATAAAAATTGATATTTGTGAGTACGGATACATTTTTAAGACAAAGAACATAAAGATTGTGACAAATGTCATATTTTTGGCTCATATATATGGAATGACGAGAGTTGTAAACATCTTAAAGAAAGGAAAATTGTTAGATACTTCCATATATTTTGTGGGTACAACGTTTGTACATGTTAGCGATGACTGTAGAGTACATGTCGTGGCACAAGAAAACGGTGCAAAACGACAACAATGTTTGCACATATAGCAGATAGAGAATCATAGAAGGAGTTTAATGACACACACCTGACTTTTTCTTCCGACTTCGGGAATGTGTTTCTCGCTCTAGAAAACGATGGGTTCAATCAGTTTGGATCAACTTCTACGCCTTACAGTGTATGGTCGATAGTACCTATTCCCCCTAATCTTTCTCCAATTATGTGTATGAGGAAGAAGTACAATATTCATCAATGCTGATATCTGGTCCAAAATCTCTAAGCAAGTCTTTGCACCTGAGACCTTTGAATTGGATATTTAATATAAAACAGAGATGAACCAAATTGAATTGGTTCAAATCTGGTTTCTTAAATCAGGGGTAGTTTAGGTATTTTGAGAATTTTAGGGTAGGTTGTCTGAAAAAAATAGTTAGAGTACGAAAAAGATATAAAATTAGATAGGGTATGAAAGTATCATTTTCAGATAGTTAAGTGTAGTAAACGGTCATTAGTCTTATATTTTTAATTATATTATTAGTGAAAATTAAAAGAATTTAGTCGAATGAATTCTATTTTAGTGTCATTATTTCTTTTTAGCCGAATTTAAGTTTAAATATATAAAGTGTTCAAGCCCCAACTAAAATCAAGCTGACCATTATTCTTTGGAACCAAATTGAACCATGTTAAATATGAACTCATTTAAACCTATACTTTTTAAGTAAAATATAGAATTCAAACATTTTACTTTTTATAAAAAATTAGTAATATGTGAAGTTAATGTTATATTTTATAAAAAGTTATAATAATCATTATCGTTAATTATATTATTTTTGCGTAAAACAAAAAATACAAATAATGAAATAATAATCACAATTAACTTAATTCTTTAACAAAAATATTATTAAATTTTTTAAATGTTAAGTTAAAAGGAAAATTAACCCTATAAAATAGATATTTTCAAATAAAAACATAGATAATTGATGCTAGGTACATCCAAGTTTTTTTTAGCTTGTCGGGTCAATTAAAATTATTGTTTGTATTTTTGACATAAATACACCTAAAATTTGCATAAATATATAATAGAATTAGAGCTAAAACAAAAATAAGAATTTTAGGTATCATAACAAGCTAATACAAGATTAGGTGTACCTATGTGCAAAAGTAGTTTGGACAGGTGTATCTAGATGCAAATATCCCTAGAAAATTATTTTTAACTATAAGGTGTGATGTCATCATAGCATCCCTTATCTTCTCCATTTCGCCTAACCAGATAAAACCTATAATTTAAGATGGAGAAACTCATCGTCTCTTTTACGAGGCCACTAGGTCTATCTCCCACATTTATGAGCACCCCACATGTTGCCTTATCGAAGACATTGAGCAAGTTCTCGAGAAAACTCTCTTGTTCATCCTCAAATTCCATGCCAAATGCTTTGTTAAACACCTCTTCACCATCACTTTCATCGTCAACTTCCGCAAAATGTCGTCTCTTCTCGAGAAATTAGTCACTTGGCTCATTTGAGTCTCTGGTCCAATTTTCTCACTTATTTAAGAGCAAGTTCTGATAAATATTGACAAGTATTAAGCACTGGATGACCAATCTGATACAGTTGTTTTGCTGGTCTTGTCATAGAGGAATTCTAAATTTGTGAGTAATATGACGCCAACCTTCATTAATTTTGGTTATATTATTGTACGATAAAGGGAACTTTATTTATATAAAATATAGTTACCTGCCACTCACGTGATATATCAAACAATGAATCAACAATATAATTTTTTTTTGAAAAATTTACATTATTTCTTATCTACTCGTAAATTCTCCTCAATTTATTAATAAAATTCGATTTATCTTCAAAAAATAAGTTTTGGATCCACAATTTGTTTACATAGAGAGTAAGGTTGAACCATGGGGTGTCCCCTTAAAGACTAAGATATTAAGTTAATCATAATAGTTGCTAATATATTTTTGTTTATCATGCTTGTACACAAAAAATGTACATTGTGATTGTGTCATCTCTCTTTAATAAAATACATCTGTTTTGTTTTGTTTCATCTGTCTTTGCTCGTTTCTCAAGAGGAACTAAAGAGCTATGTAGGGAATGGAAAGAAACAATTAGAGAAAGAAATAGTAATTGAAAATGTGAAATTGCCACTTATAAAAACTCATTTGGTCGGTAAAAGTGTGAACCTCATTTCTCTTATTCTCTACGACCATTCCTCCCCTTAATTATTATACCTTTACTTCCCAATGAGCCCTTTTCTCTTCAAATGGTCAATAAGAACAGAACTGTACAAAAAAAGTCAATTCAACTCTCTAATTTTTTGTGTTTACACGTGTGATTGATCATTTTTAACATGCGACGTCGTTGATACGTGCTCCCGCATTTTCAATGGATATGTCGTATTATTTCTTAAAGTTATTGCTACAAAATAAATGTCTTGGATTTTAATGATGTACATCATATATAACATTATTAATAGTGTGTTCACATACTTTAGTTTTTAAAGAATGTGTAATAAGAGTAGAACTTGACGATGAATATGGAAATACTAATTCGGTAGGTCTTAAATAGTAATGATAATAAGTATGAGAAACCGGGAAACTAGTAACTAAAATTGTTGAAAAAGTTTTTTCAAAAAAAATTTGTTAAAAAGGTTGTAAAAAATGACTAAATTAACAAATGTATCAACTTTTGAATGCATCAATTTGAATTTTGAAATTTGATTTTGAAACATTTCAACTCGACTTTGTTTACAATTGTTCATACTAGTACTGTGTTATTATATTAATCAAGCGAATATCCTTTTTTTTTGTATGATATGTTTTTACTCTACTGTGCATGAATGCTAGTTTAATTAGTTCGGATTTACATTCATGGGCTAACCTTCATCTAACAAGAATATGACTAAACCGACTATAACATAAAATGTCATTTTTTACTAATAATGTCCCATGCATTCATGATGTTGATGATGTAGACTTATTTTATGATGTTCATATCAAAATAAACTACGAAGAGGATATGAGGATTGACGTTGATCAGTACTTAGTCGCTAGAGGAACTATGACTGAATACAATAGTTTGGGGACAGAGCTGTAGATTTCGTTGTACGAAGATAGTAATGACACTACATTGACTACATCATTACGATGACAAGAGAGCACAAATAAGTCTATTTGCAATATTATTCCATAAGGGTGTGCAGATGTCTCCCATCTATAATATAAAGATGAAATACAATTCCAGTCCAATGCCTTTCAAGATCCGGAAAAAAAAGTTCATCAAGGACAAGTGTCATTGCCTGGAAGGATGTAGATCCTATTATGAGTCGTGCGGCGTCTAGGGCTTGAACGCAAAGGGTTCGGGATGCCTAGACAAGCCTATTCTAGACGGACGTCCGTGTTGCCGGTGGTCTGTTTGAGAGAGGGGGTCGATCCGTAGCTTCGCGGGAAGCTACTCCGATGCGGTATCTTTAGAACTCAATTCGGGATGCGGTCAACTAGAGAGGCGAGAGACGTAGAAGAAGAGAGGCACGGCCGATTCGGGGAAACACGTCCGAATCGGTCGGGCGATTGTAGGGATTTTGGTAATTTTGCTTTACTTCACAGACTTTTTCTTATATTAAGACGAAATGATGTAAGTACAAGATTCCTACGGCGCCAAGTCGGAAAATCTAGCTAATATCGAGCGAGAGCGCTCCTACATCATGAGACAGTGGACTTCTAATCGAAGTCGAAGAAATAATGAGCCTACCGACCTCCATTTATAGTGTAAGGAATTACAAGAGATCCTAATTACTTGTGACCAAATTAGGGTATATCCTTACTTAATTGATTCCTTGTTGACTAAGGAAAATCTTATAGATATTCGGATGAGCTAGAATCACTTGGCTGCCAAGCAAGGAAGCGTGCTAGGGTTTTACGTCTAGATTCTGAATGCGTGGATATGCGGTTGTTGAATGCTTGATACGCATATGTTGGATTTGCGGATGCACAGATCATGCGGATGCGCGAATGCTATATGTAGGATGCGCGAAAATCGTGAATGGTATGGATTGGACCGGTCCGGTTGGACCGGTTTTGCGGTGGGGTCTTGACGACATTGTTTCCTTTAGGCGGTCTTGATTCCACGACGGGCCGGCGTTGCAAAGCCAGCCCGGCGTCTTGGGCTTCTTCTAGCTTCGGACGCTGGGGTGCTTTGGTTAGGTCGAAGTGTGAGGCGCACCGACGGTGTTGGGCCGGAGCGCTATGGGGTTCATTAGACAATAAAGTCTCTTGTTTTGTCGTAAGACGAGATCGTGATGACTGGGGAGACGATCGGAGGTTGCTAGCGTGAACCTTGATCGTCTAGGGTTCCGAACGAATCACGTGTAAACGTTCTCGACCTTGTGTGGGGGAGAAGGGACAACGAGGTTGGGCGAAACTCGTTGGCCACAAGCGTAGAAATTTTGTGAAAAATATCCAGGTTGTGACACACGAGTATCGTCATGTTACACCTCATTCTTAATGGTCTCGCACCGGGATGGCACGCCACCAATATAATGCTCACGCATTATGTTGTTATACCGGCATAATATTGGGTGCGTATCGAGTCTGGTACGTCGTCGCTAATTAATGGTTGTGATTCGATTGTTATGAGTATACTACCATATTGTTAAGAGCACATGTGAGTTTAAAGTTTTACATAGGAAGATTACTAAGTATAAGGAGTATTTTTATACACATTAGATCATAAATTCAATAGGCTAATATTTTGAATCAAGAATAAACTCTAATGTATATATGTGATTTTCTATAAGAGTGCTTCAATTTGGTAAAGACCCAAATTAATATGTTGCGATTATAGTTTCTAGTAATGATAACATTCATATTCAATTCATTTCTTTTCCATGTATAAGCCATAGTGAGAAAGTGAAGCATTAATTTTACGGATTCTTAATTTTGCAACAAAAGAGTTATGGAGAACTTATTTGTAACGGGTAAAGTGTGTTATATATCTCTATTCATAAATTAAGAAAATAAATCAATAGCGATCGATGTAATAAATAAAAAAATCAAGTGTTCACTTTTAGTTAAAATATTAATCATATAATATAAATAACCTTCGTCACTGATATATTAATTACTTACAACTATACCTACTATAGTACTTTATCACAATAATTGATGAGAAAAGGAGAGAATCCAAACGTTATTTCGCAACCCTTAATTCTTACTATATGTAAATGGGACCATATTTGGGACGCTATATATATAGTTTCTTGATGAACCATATATACTATAACAAATTATCATTGAGATTAATAATAACATGATTGGATGATCAAAAAAAATAATAACATGACTCGATCATAAAATGATAAATAAATATTGTCTTTCCTTACGTAAATCTTATATATGCGTGGAATAAGACTCAGTAAACTATTTATATATGCACAATCTTGTGCATGCGATTTTTAATATCATGATCTATATACACGAGAAGTTTGATTTGGACCGAACATATATTGAATTCGAAAGTCGGTAGTTTTATTTTTGGGTGTCAATTTTTCAAACTATTGAATTTTGAAAGTAAATAGTGCTTTTCCTTCCATTTATGTACCCCTTTAAGCCTCACCTTTTCCCTATAAATATGAACGTACACCACTCCACTTCAACAACATATTTTCACACTCCTAGCTTCATTTTAAGCTATTAAACTAGTGTGTCCTGATAAAGAAGTAGGATCTTTTCAACAAGAAAAAAAAACAAAATTTAATTAACATGGGGATCGCCAGCGCGAATCAACAACTCTTGTCCAAGATTGCAAGTGGCGATGGGCATGGCGAGAACTCGCCTTACTTCGATGGATGGAAGGCCTACGATCGCGATCCTTTCCACCCTACTTTGAACCCTGATGGGGTAATCCAAATGGGTCTTGCTGAAAATCAGGTAACCTATCTTTTGTTATTACTTTTCATCTTCATAGTCTTATATATGATGATATATGAATTGATTTATGCTCCAATTCTTTGTCTTCATTACTGAAAAGATTTTTTCTGTTCGGAGTTATGTGCTAAACTATTATTTTTCCATGCATTTAAATGTAAATTTGGAAATAGCTCTCATATGATCTGATCGAAGATTGGGTGAAGAAAAACCCATCAGCCTCCATTTGTACCATAGAAGGAGTTCACAAGTTCAAGGACGTTGCTATCTTTCAAGACTACCATGGATTGCAAGAGTTTAGAGAGGTAACACTAATTATATGTATCAAAATTCACATGCAGAATTATTGTTTATAGAAAAAGAAAATTATATATATGTGCTAAACACAAAAAAAATAACGAGATTCTCAAATCAAAGAACCAAAATGGATCATAAGCGTCAAAGAGGTATTGGTCGAAATTCTGAACCGAGGCAGAGTAGTCTAATTGTCTCCCACTCACCTGATAGTCTCTTCATCATCAAGATTTCATCGTAGACAAATGATCATTTAGCTCAAAAGATCTTTATTATTCTGTCTTACGAATTCTCAATCTTCACTATTTGTATCGTAACATTCGAAACTTTATCCCGACTTGAGTTTAATTGCTAGCTAATATAAAAATAACGAGACTTAATTGTGTTTTTCATTTATATTGCTAGGCATTGGCTAAGTTTATGAGCAGAGTGAGAGGCGGAAGAGTGACATTCGATCCGGACCGAATAGTGATGGCTGGAGGAGCCACCGGAGCGAACGAGATGATAATGTTCTGTTTGGCAGATCCTGGAGATGCTTTCCTAATTCCCTCTCCATATTATGCACCGTATGTATATACCATATCAATCTCTCTGTTTTAAATGAACTTTTAATTGTGAATATATTTTTTTGTAAGTGTTTACATTATGTAAAATTTGTGATTTTTGTCATCACTGAATAGAAAGAGAAGTAATTTCAGAAACTACAAAGAAATGTTACAAAAGAAATTAAAATTAGTGTTAGTGTGATCAAAGTCATGGTTTTGAAACACCCACTAATGAAGAATTTGCGTGTGAGATTGGGAACAGTTTCTTTTTGAGTCAATCCCATTTATAGTAATTTCCTTTTTAGCCGTCAGCATATGTATAGTGTGTCTTCGTTCTAATACACCAACTGTTTTAAATGATTCATAAGAAAGGTCTTGATGAAAGCTTCTTCACCAAGTCACGATGATGAAATTCATTTTATAATTGCTCCATTACATATAGTTTCGGTGTGAAATCAATAATAATAAGATACCATTTATAGGAATATTGTGGACTTGATGATGTATAATAGTACTAGATTTGGTTTACTTGTGTAAAGATGTTAATTTATCTTGTCTCGTAATTAATAAGTGTATCATCATTTCAAAATATCTTTTTAAAACAAATAACTTGCTCAAGTTTTATAATATGATGGACACAGTTAAGCACAACAAGATAAAAGATTCTTACTTCAAATTAGTAAAACAAGGCATGTGATGAATCAATAAGATTATACCTTGCTCTAAAAAATAATAAGATTATATCTTTATTTTTTTCTCAAAACAATATATTAATTGGTTCATTAATTGTTTGCAAGAGGACTGTTTGTATTGACATTTACTAATATTGAAGTTTACTTTTAAAATTCAACCAATATTACATATATATATATATATATATATATATA
>JAYMTP010008434.1:0-10057 GCA_036897365.1 Geranium brycei
GACCATGGGATAAGAATCCGTAGGCCATCATTGGACCGTTTGAGCCTAAAAAGCTACCTTGACACTTCATTCGTAGTACCTTTTTCCGAGCCAAATAGCCTTTTTATGTGACCCAACAATACAAGCCAATGTGTCTTTCGTTTCTATATCCAAACATTAATTTGAACCCATGCATCATATTGCTTAGTTGCTCCGTTGAGTGTGGGTTCATTATATGGGATTTTAGATTAATGTATAGGAATGAAAATGCATAAGAGGGTTGGGATGAAAGGGCTTACAAATGACTTGATGAATCTGATTTGATTCATGAGAAAAGAATAATGATCAACTTGAGAAAAAAATTATCCATATTATGACTTTTGGGTTTGGAGGAAAGTATGAGAAATATTGAAAAACAAAAACAAAAAAAAATGAAAGAAAAGAAAGAAAAGAAAAAGAAAAAGAGGAAGGGAAAAAATAAAATCCCCAAACCCAAGTTAAGACCTAATAGGAGAAAAGAAGGATAATTCAGGCTTAAAAGACAAAAATTTAAGCAAGTTTGATATTGTCATTAATAAGATCTTCAGGGGTTCACAAGGAAAATGGGGGATTGAGTGAGATGAGGGGTAGAAGTTTTTATGAAGGAACAAATTTGAGGAGAGACATAATGTAATTGGGGTTTGTGAGGAACGAAGCGACTTTGTGGTAGTGCACCACATTTACACCGTTTTGATCTTCTAAAACTCCTACCCGAGCCTATTCCTAACATTACAAGCCATACGAAAGCCTTACACATATGGATTTGCTCACGGCTCTAGTCATGTGATCAATGAGATTAGGTCTAACTACTAGCCTATGAGCACCAAAACATTAGGGGAAAGGGACCTTAAGTGGTGCAAAATGTGCAAAGACATGCTTTGTGTGATATAGATGTGGCGTGAAAATTGTACAACGTGCATGGTCGCATGCTTTGATATTTACATGTTTTCATGAGCCTATATGCCTTTTTGTGTACATTTGAGCATTTGTGTTGGTAGTTCTGAGAAATTTTTACTATCGACATGATCAACATGAGGCGATGACTATGTGAGATTGCTACGTTTCTTGTACATTTGTAATTAGCTATTTTCTTGTTCTATTTGAGTATTTGTTCCTTTTGTAAAGTTTCTTGTTTTGTTTGCATGATTGTATAGTAAGATCGAGTCTAACCCACTTGCACTTGCATATGCATTTTTTTTGGGTATGTGTTTTTGGTTGTGGGTGTTGGACTTAAAACCCTCGGGAGAACTCGAGCCCCCCCCCCCCCTCACGTGGGATGGCCACAGGGTACCTAACTCGACAATTCTGTGCTTAATTTTGTTTTTTTTATCGAGGACGATAAGGTCTTAAGTGTGGGGTGTTGTTGCGGGTCCAATGTGACATTGCATTTACACTTCTGTACCACAATTGAGCACCGAATTGTCCTCGTTCCGGCTTTCAATAGCCATTGTCTTGAACTTTTGATCCTGGGTGTGTTTTTGACATTTTGTAGGTGATGGAGCACAATTGGAGCTGAAAATCGGTTAAGAAAATTCTGCACAAATGCTGAAACTTCCCGGTGGTGTAGATTTCTAATCCGAAGTCCGATTGGGGCCCATAATATGTCGATTTTAATGGATTGGGAAGATCTAATACACTGGAGAAGGTTTCAAGGTGTCACGATCGTGACATACCCCGTCACGATCGTGACAAATTAAACTTTTGGCAAGCAACCCGTAGCGACAGACGATGAGCATCACGGAGATGTCACGGAAGTGACTAGGAGTGTCACGGCCGTGAAAAAGTCACAGATCTGCCATTTAAAGCGCATAAACCCTATTTTTTCAAAAACACACCTATTTTTCAACACCTACACTTTGGGCTTTAAGGGTTTCGACCTCCCAAGAGTTTCTAGAGAGAAAGGGCTCCAAGGCCTTCCCTTAGAGGCCATTTTTGGTGCTCCAAGGGAGGGTTTCCACCATTACCACCATGGGAAGAAGAAGAGGAGGTAAGAGGATGCAATGAGGAGTTAGATTGGAGAGTCTTGAGCTTCCCAACACCCATGTCTTTGGGTTTGGGTTTGTAATTTTCTTTCCCTGTCTTGAATCTAGCTATTTCTTGTATGTGAATGCTTGAGCACCATGATTTGGGGCTAAAAACCCTAGGTCATAGGAGCTAGACTCTTGTATGGATTGAGTTTAATTTATTTGAGGTATTAGTTTTAGGTTGAAGATTGTGATGTGTGGTTTGCTTGTTTACATACATATATTGTGTGATTGGCCATCTATAATGTATGTTTTGGAGATTAGTCTGTGCTCGAGAGAGACAGATAATCTCGGACCTAGCAACCACCGAGGGTTGGAGGCTCGAAAACGTGTTTTGACCCCTCGAATCAACCCATAGCCAAAAATTGTCCGTCAAATGCAATTTCGAGTTAGTTCCGAACCCGAGAGGGCAAGGGGCGACTCGGAGTTAGGCCAATCTCAAGGCAAACACCATTACAATACTCTCAAACCTAAGCAACAATTGGTACCAAATATGACTTCAATGGAGATTCAACTGCTAGAAATCACCCACCTCTAATTCGAGAGGATGAACTTACATTTAGTTCATAATTCGAGAGGATGAACTTACATTCAATTCACCTCTAATTCAGTTCATACATTAGTTAACAGAATGAGTAAGGGATAAATTTGCAATTTTTGGGCACCCACCAAGTGAAAAAAATATTGTGGTGTAGTTACGTACAAAACAGCTAATTTTAGGTGTAAAATTAGGTGACGTCTTCCCACTGATGTCATTGAGTTTTTTTCTTTCTTTCTCGTTATCTCCCATTTAAATCTCTCTGATACATTTTCTCACTAAATCATTTCGACCACTTTCCGCAGAATCAGCTCGCTAGTTGCAATCTTACTCTAGTTTCAAAAAATCACGGCAATTTCAAATTTTGTTAATTGCTTAATGTCATTGTAGGTTTTATTGTGATTTTTGGTGATTGAATAGGTTAGTGGAAGAAGTGGTCAAGTGTAATTAATTTGCATGACCATTCATCATCAGGGAGCTCATCGGGAAATTGGGTTTCATCGCCAGCTCGGATGAGATCTTGTTTGGATCTGGCATTTGGGTTTTAGCGCCCATGGAGGAGCTTCTGATGAGGACATGATTCGTCAGTTCCAACTCCAAAAGGAGGAAAATGCTCAGGAGCTTTCTAGTTGAGATCACTACTGATATTTTCAAGGTGAAAGATGGTAACTCGGATTTTAAAACTATAGCCTTCCCCACAACATCCGATGCAAATTTAGGGTTGCAATAATCATTTCTGCTCATAACGTTCACGAATTTCTGCATGGTCATGTATGGGAAACGGACGAGGGGACCAAGGCGAGAACCAAACACTTTTCTCCGGTCTTTCGCTTCTGGGTAGTGCAGTTGCGCCCACTCCACCAAAAAATCATAAACGTTATCTTCAGAACGAACCTGGAGAGTGTCACTAGAAAAAATTGCTTCAATAGCAACCAAGGGCAACTTCAACACCTCTTCACGGAATCTGGTAAGAGATTTAAATTCAATGATTTGTAAGCCTTTAAAAAATGGTTAGTAGAAGAGAATTGGACAATTAAATGAAGCCAGTTCTTCATAAAGTCACCAATTTAATGTCGCTAATTGTAATTTCAAGTTTAATTGAAAGGGAGCTCACTTGGTTAAGTCCTTGTAGTGCGCGGCAAGGAACAACTTTGCCGAGTCTATCAATGGCTGAACTGCTTCACCCAGGGAAACACTTGACGGAAGATCCAGATGCAGATAAAACAAAGCAGACTCACAAGTCATTGGCAAGTTGAGTAGCAGCTTGCTGCAATATCTCACGCAAGATGCTACGTCATATTTATCAGCAGTAATGCACGAGGCGTGCTTGCTGATACACTACCGATGTACATGTAATTTAGAAGCTCCATGAGAGGCGCTTCCCCTGCTCCATTGTAATTAAGATAGAAAAACACTTCAGCAAATATAAAGATAGAAGCAATTAAAAGAAAAGGGTGGAGCAAAATGAGTTCCACTGATCATCAAAACTAAAACAAAAGGATGAAATCGCTAGTCAAACAATTATTCATTCTAGAGCTTACTGTTGTAATCTTTACACTAGAAGAGTTGTTAAAAATTACCAGAAGCGTGAATTTGTAAATTAACGTCTCACTCCACTGACTCTCTAGAAAACATCTATACAGCAAGCACAAGTTGGGATAATTCCAATTTCAATACATTTTTAAAAATACAGCAACAATCAAATCAATGTGACCAAGGGAAGCTAAAACTACTCACCTTATAAAAGAATGGACTGTTGGCTGCTAAAACTACAGAGCTAATATGTAAGGTTTCGACTCTGAGAACTTGTGAGCAGTCCATGTTCCATGTTGAATTGTCTTCAACAGATTCAGCTACAGGACCATCTGATGATTTTTTATGAAAAAAAAACAAATGATTAAAAAACTTCCTCCATAAATTTCATTTGAATTCAAACCAGGAGCAAGAGGCACAAGAAAATCAAAAGATTTAGTCAAAAATCGTAACCTTCTAGGTTCGATTCGCCACTAAAATAAATCAATTATAACCAGAAAACACTAACTAGTAAATCGTTTCTGAAAGAAGCAGAGAAAAAAGAACTCACCGTGAGTAGTGTCGTTGGAGGGCAAATCAGGAATGATCTCGATCCTGAGAATGTGATCGGAGAAATTGATGTTGTTGAAGGCGAAACCGAAGTTGGACATGTTCGTTGATGCCCTAAAAGCAGAGAAGGCGTAGGGAAGAGGGATTGTGAGCGAGGGAGGGATCAAACTTTGGAGCTCCCAATATTTATACAGTTCCTTACTACTACAACTTTCCTAATTATTTTTTCAAAAGAAAAAAAAACATTCCTAATAAATATTTGAAACCCTCTCGTAAAACAATTTTTTTTTATAATCTTGCTTGCTATTGATGTCATTCCGTCTTTAGCCGAGTTCAGAGTAGAGCATAACCAGCTAGCAGTGGCGGATCAAGAAATTTTTTCAAAAGGGAGGCAAAACTTTATACTAAAATTTTAATTTAATTAATAATATAATTAATTAACAATAATTAACAATAAAATAAGTACTAAATACACATAACAAAAATTAATTCGAGCTACTAACCCACCCCTAATTTCTACCACAACCCATAAACCCTGGCGGAGATCAAGAAAAGAATGTCCTGGACCACTACGCCAGGGCTGCTATTAGTAAAAAATAATTATAATTATGAACCAATAAATAAAGTGAGAATTAAATATGCTTCATATAAGTGAGTTCAAAAACCCAATTCTCTAACATGCTGTGGATAAAATATTATACAATTACCACTAGACTACACAACTTTTATTTTTATATCACACAACTTTTGAATATATACCATAATTCAAGGGTAGCATATCAAATTTTCGAGAAAATTTTCATATGTTTTTTTTCGAATTCCCGGGCCAAGGGAGGGCCGCCCTCCCTGGATCCTCCACTGGCAGCGAGCTAGAATTGAGAAATAAATTTTTTATTATTATTTTGATTGCATTGCAGGTACTTGAGCGGATTGAAGGAGCGAGAGAACGCAGCGCAGGTGCTGAAAGAAGCAGGCTTGGTGGAGGAAGTTCAAGTTGGCTTGAGAGCCAAGATCATCTGCAAAGGTATTGACCGTTCGGTTCCTTCCACACTGAATTGAAAGGGATTGTAAGTGTCTTCAATTGGGTGGTGGCCGATAATGTTTCAATTTGAATGTTAGAGGGTTGTATGTTCACAACTTTTAGATGTGGCACTATAACACCCCCTCTCACGTGCAAGTTGAGTTGAAAGACACGTGCAAACGTGAGATTAACTTGAGTGGTGGCCGATAATGTTTTAATTTGAATGTTAGAGGGTTATATGTTCACAACTTTTAGATGTGACACTATAACACCCCCTCTCACGTGCAAGTTGAGTTGAAAGACACATGCAAACGTGAGATTAACTTGAGTGGTGGCCGATAATGTTTCAATTTGAATGTTAGAGGGTTGTATGTTCACACTTATTAGTTGAGTTTGACTCTTCCCTTCATATACACCTATTTTATTTTACTTCTTTTTCACGTGAGATTAACTTAAATTCTCTCTCTCATGCTCATGTACACGTAGAGCTTATTTTCTTTTCACGCTTGTGTACGCATGGGCCTCTACTTCAACAGTTCAGGCCAAGCAAAGGTATTGTTGTTTTTTTGCTGTTAATAAAAATTGCATGCATTTTGAGTCATTGCTGCTCTTCTTTGCATCCGTTGATTTACCGTTGCTTGCAAATAATGTGCCCCTAGAAACGTAGTGGGTATTGGCTTCAGGATTTTAAAACTCGAGATTGAATAGAACTCGACGAGGTCAAAATTAACGAGTTATGAGAAATCGGGTAAAATCAGTAGAACTCTTTTACATTAAATATTATATACATATATTCAATGATTCATATTTAATTTACCCGAAAGACAAAATTTGACAACTTTAATAGAGAGAAAGCTTGAAACAAAAGTTAACCGACACGTGAACAAGTTCCAAAACTTGGCCACCTCAGTTTTATCTAATTTTTGTAACGAAATCAAGGAGAACTAGGGAGTTTAATTATAACACCGGTCGACTTTTACCTTGAGAATTAAATCCTAATTAAGAGATGCATGAATAATCAGTATGAGCTGTAATGAAACGAAGAGAAAATAAAACAATATTAAAGGTGTGATGTGAATAAATTTGCAACATGTTCGAATTTTTAAGCTCAACTTGCCTATCTGGATCATTTCAATACATTATTTGATAGATTCAAAAGTACAGTCTAGGTTTCTTGTATTTTGTGGGACAGTTGTCCACCGAGAGTCACCATGATACGGTCCCGCATTTGGATCGGGTTATGGGTCCGGTATAGGTGGTAGTCGAGTCGTGCAGAAGTTGCCCGAGCTTCTTTCCGTGTCCAATTGAATAGTTTGGTTCGTCAGAGAGAACACCAATCTTTTGTTTATTTGAACAGAACGCCAATCTCTAAGATAACAGATTTCTCATAATATTTGATACTTTATTCATGCCCTGATTCATGTATTTATAGGCTTCCAATGACGCCTCCAACTAATAACCTAACTAAGCTAGAAGTACTAATCTCAAACACTCAAAACAATCTCAACTCAAATCACAAACTAATACAATAATTGAAATACCCCTTATCAAACTGTCCCTTGTACTCTTATTTCTCACATTATTAAAACTCTTTCACATTATATGATGGTCTCATTATTGTTGTCTGGGAGT
This sequence comes from Geranium brycei, assembly GCA_036897365.1. Classification (NCBI taxonomy): domain Eukaryota; kingdom Viridiplantae; phylum Streptophyta; class Magnoliopsida; order Geraniales; family Geraniaceae; genus Geranium; species Geranium brycei. The sequence continues at coordinate 7,316 of JAYMTP010008434.1, forward strand.
AAGGTCGACCTTTATATGGAGGACAGCATTGATGAAGTAGAGGTCGCCGCCTTCAGCAATGAACTCTATCCACGACAAGCTAAACAACCCGCGGTAACAACAAGTTTTCGTTCTGTGAAATTATAGTTCCCTATGTACATGATTTCTGTAGGCTGCATCAAACTCATAATCCAAGAAAAGACCTTCCTTCTCTTGCATCCTAAGAAACAGACCAAATCGATGATCTAAGCTATGCACGTTGCAGCGACAGTAAAAAGGAAAAAAATGTTGACCATCTAGGTAAAATTCTTGTTGAGAAAACTTGTCCGGCTGGAAACAATTGCAGGCACTCCTCCCGCTTGAGCTTTAGGTACAAGATGCACTGCTGATAGGGCAATTTAAAATGAACGACTTAGACAGGGAGGTACTTGTAAACCAGCTCCACATAGCACTCGTGGCAAGTACAACTGTATGGTGAGTCAACTTAAATATATAGAGCATTGACAAAAACCTTGGATGCAAGTTCAGGTGAAAAAGTTTCATGAGTTTCTGCATGGTCGTGTATGGGAAACGGACGAGGGGACCAAGGCGAGAACCAAACACTTTTATCCGGTATTCCACTTTTGGGTAGTGCAGTAGCGCTGACACCTGCAGAGCTACCAGATTTCCACCGCTCCGAGCAGTGTTAGGGAGGGCGTTTAATCGTTGCTCGTCAAGATTTAGTAAATCGGCTAAACTCTGGGTCATATTCCACACAGATTAAAATAGGGTTTGTATCAGAATAAATTGCGTGGAAATGAGAATTGCACAATAATTTTTGATTGAGAATAATTAAATTATCAAACGAGCAATGAGTGACCAAATGTAATTTGCAATGAATAATCAAACACAATGAGAAAATGGAATGACAGTGTATCAAGTTTAAGAAGCAACCATGGGTGTTTGGTTATTTTCTATTTCCACTTTACCAATTCATAAATCCACAAACAAGTGCTCTAACTTTACCCTAAGTTTTAAAACATCAATTTCCCCTCTCGGAATTGAAAGTGACTCAACTCCGAACCGTTGACTTACCTCTCAATATCGTCAATGGTTAGAAGAGGCCTTAAGTCCAACTATCCTTAGGCTAGGGATCGAGAGTAAGTTTCGGCAAACCCTAGATTCCTAGGCAATCTCCAAGCCCTAAGAAAACTCCTCTCTCAAGATGATTTTCTCGAACCAAGAATTATCAAGTTGATCAAACAAGATAACAATATAAGCAAAAATAGCAACCTCATACTTGAGTGGATTGTAGGAGTGAGAGAACGTTGTGGCAGTGTCAAAAGAAGAAACAGGTATATGAGCGTGTAAGCTTATGTTAAGTTTATAGTTCTTCCGACTCATTAGTTCACGGTTCTAACGAGTGGGCGGGGTAAGAAATTTTTATTTTCCTTAATTATCAAACTCTACACATCAAATTCAAAATCCTAACCCTCCAACAATCAACAAGGGATATAACTTATATTCAAGACGCCATAAATTTAAAGCTTCAGAGCGCAAGATGCGGTAGAGCTAAACATTATAACGCAAGATGCCATAGATTGCAATATGCCAAAGAGCCGAAGCCATAAAACACAAGAAGCCACAGAGGCAAAGTCGAAGAGTTTCTGACCCACAAAGTTGAGTCGAAAGAACGCAACTATCTCAAAGTTACAAATTTGATTTCGATAGTGAACACAATACGGATTGTCAACTGATTTAACTTTGAGAGAGCATGTTAGAATAAGATTAAGTTAAGCCCATGCGTTAGTTTCATATATAAAAGTATAGGGTTTCTTATATGTAAGAATTTTTCTCTATATAAAGATAGAGTTCTGTATTTCATCATGAATCATCAATTATATTTTATATCATACTTCTACATGACTTTTGTATCATTTCATTACATTATCTGACTGGATTCAGAAGTACGTGTAAATTTCTTATATTTTGTGGAACAAGTATAGGATGATACCTCACTTCCTAATATTCCCAATGATTTCCCTAAAGTAACTAATTTTGTTTTTTTATAGAAAAGAACTAAGAAGCAATGCGACGCAGGGACTAGTCGGCAACCACTCGCTGTCTAAGAGTAAGATCTGCCCTGAGATGGAACACACCATTGATGAAATAGAGGCTGTCTTCACCAATGAATTTTGTCCACGGCATACAAAACAATGCTGTCGTTTTTGTTAAATTAAAGCTCCCTTGGAACTTTATTATGTAGTTCTCAGTTGGCTTTGCTCTTGCAGCAACCTCACAATCCAAAGAAAGATTAGTCAATCCCTTCTCTAGCATCCTAAGATATATAGCGATCAAAGGAAGTGATGTTTGCGGATGTAGGATGCATAAGGTGATTAGGTATAAATCCTGACCGCCGAGCTGAAATATCTGTGATATATCTTGTCCGGCTAGAGACAGTTGCAGACACTCCTCCCGCTTAAGCTCTAGGTACACGATGCACTGCTAACGGGGAGATGCACTCTGTACGGTCATGTATGAGAAATGGATGAGGGGACAGAGGCGAGAACCAAACACTTTTCTCCGGTCTTCCGCTTTTGGGTAGTGCAGTTGCGCCCACTCCACCAGAAAATCATAAACGTTATCTTCAAGGCGAACCTGGAGAGTGTCACTAGAAAAAATTGCTTCGATAGCAACAAAGGGCAACTTCATCACCTCTTCACGGAATCTGGTAAGAGATTTAAACTCAATAATTTATAAGAATTTAAAAATGTGGCTAGTAGA
>JAYMTP010008435.1:0-10056 GCA_036897365.1 Geranium brycei
ATAATTTAAAATAATAAAAATAATTTAAAATAATAAAAATATATTATAAAGTAAGTAATTAAAGATTAGGTTGAACATGTATTCTGGTAGATGTCTTTTAGTGAGTTGGGGAAGATCTTGAGAGTTAACTAAAATAATTAATCAAAGAGTAGATAGAGACATGGAAGATTAAAAGAAGGCAGAGATCACACCCTACTCCTTTCTTATGCTTTTCACCTACCTGATGCTCACCTATAACTCAATGGCTTAACCTCTCATAATTACTTTTATATTATTAACCCCCATCAAATATAGAAAAAATATCTTTAAAATAAAATAAAAACAATGAGATCAGATTGAAATAATATAATAAATTTAAAAATTACTGAACACCCAAAAAAATATAGGTGAATTTTTGAGTTCAACTTTGGTATATGCAATTAGGATAACGAAAATATTTAACTATTGTGATAAAAAAGTACACTCCAACAAATTTGGTTCACTCATTATTAGGAGTGGACACGGTTTCGAAATCAGACCGAACTCACTCTTTCTAATTTTTGTATCATTAGAACAATAACCGAAACTATTACATGAGGAAATAGTCTAGTTCTAATCGCAGTTTTTTGGTTTGGTTATCGATTCTACCCAAAAAAAATTTTAATTTAGATTTGTGTACATGTCGAATTAAATGAGTTTGAGCCTGGTTTATAGCCAAAACATTAAATTTGCAATTACAAAAAAACACTGACGGAAATCGAATGAAGATTTAACCATTACAGTCTGTAAACAAAATAACAATAACAGATAAATAATTATACGCGTGCGGACGATGAGTGGACACGTGGCGACACGAATTAATCTGATTCTTACCGATCAATCGACGGTTCTTCTGAGTTCTGAGGATCAGAGCCGAACCGAATTCAAACAGCTCTCTCAAACTCGGTACCATAATTGAACCACGAACTACAGTTCCAACTCTCCAGTTTCATATTTGGTTTATCAGTTCTCGGTTCCGGGTCAAAAATGCCCACCCCTTGTTCACATAATGCAATCTATATATCTTAAAGTTTTAATTTTATATTTTCCAAATAAAACTTAATTATTTTAGATTAAGCAAACATAAAATTTAAAAAAAAGAAGAGGAAAATAAAGGGTAAGGCACCGCCACTCCTCTAACCCTTGTCACCAACTCACATCTAGAAGCATTTCATTTTAGTATTGATTGCTTAGGGTGTTTTAGTTGGGTCAAAAGCCTATATATACACCCGACTTCGATCCCCACTGCCGGCCATAATAATTTATGCTCCGCCGCGCCGCCGACTCCGACTCATCATCATAACCATGGGGAGGTCGCCGTGTTGCGAGAAGGCTCACACGAACAAAGGAGCGTGGACCAAAGAAGAGGACGACAGGCTCGTTGCCTACATACGAGCCCACGGCGAGGGTTGCTGGCGGTCCCTGCCCAAAGCCGCCGGGCTCCTCCGGTGCGGCAAGAGCTGCCGCCTCCGGTGGATCAACTACCTCCGACCCGACCTCAAGCGAGGCAACTTCACCGACCAAGAGGACGACCTCATCATCAAACTCCACAGCCTCCTCGGCAACAAGTATGTAGTAATAATTCCTTTTTTTTTAATCCTAAATCTACCCATAACCCTTTCTCGCCCAGTTCGAAACCCATGCCTCTACGCTAAATAGAGTAAAGCTCAAATCATTACGGTGTTTTATTAGAGACAGGTGGTAATAATTATAAAAATCATTTTTATCATGTTTTTAATTTTAACCATAGTATAAATAAATTAGTCACAACTATATATACCAATAATATTTCATGTATAAGTATTTTCGAGTGAAACTCACGTATTATACCGAGTAAGAATCAATCAGGTATTGAATTTATAGAATAAACAGTTGAGATTGAAAAAGAATGTAATTCAGAATTGTATATTTTTCAGGTGAATTAAAGTTTAAATCTTAGGTTTATATTTTATTATTTTAACGTGATATTTTATGTTTTTAATAACGACTTCTTACTTGTTGTAGGTGGTCTTTGATAGCGGGGAGATTACCGGGCAGAACAGACAACGAGATAAAGAATTATTGGAACACTCACATAAGAAGAAAGCTCCTAAACCGTGGGATCGACCCGGCGACCCACCGGCTGCTAAACGAGCCTGCGGTGGCGGTTTCGGACGAGGAAGGTGTCTCGGCCATGACCATATCTTTTTCATCCGGAGGTGTTAACGAAATCGCCTCGACGACGACGGAGGGAGCGAAAAACGACGTCGTTCGGGAACTGCGGTGCCCGGACCTAAACTTGGAGCTCAAGATCAGCCCTCCTTGCCATGACCATGAGCCCTTGACGGCTGGTTATGACTTCCTAGGCTTGAAAAATGCTGTTTTGGATTATAGAATTAGTTAATTAATAATCTTAATTAATTAGTTATTAATTGACGATGATGATGTGAAAACTATTATTATCTTTTCTTTTGAATTACATCGTATCCTAAGCCTATCATTTAACTCTTTTCCATTCTAATCATAATGTGGTTCGAAACTCAAACTTCTCCGTTAATAATGCGATGCTCAAACTGTTGCGGTTTCCCCTCGAGAACACTATTATTATTAATTAATTTTTTTAGAAATTGGAGTTTGGTCCATATGTTAATATCATGTTTGTCGTATCATTATTATTTTTCTCCAGCAAAAAAAAATGTATTAATGAAACCGGAAAACCAGCAAATTTGAATTCATCCAACAAGGTGAAAACTGAAATGCATCGTTTCATTATTTGATAAATATTTAATTTATGAACCCTCAATGTATGTAATTTTGAATTAATTTGATGTTTCTGGTACTTGCATGTAAATAATATCGTTTTAATTATGTGCAAAATCACATATATGAAAGTGGAACAAACATCACTTATTTGAGATCTTCGTACATATATTTACTATCCTTATTCTACTTATTATACAATATATATGTTTCAATTTATAGTGCCATAAACAAATTATTTTAAATCTAACTATCCTTGCATTTTGTTTTATAATCATATTTCAGTCAAAGAAGCTTTGTTTTTTTATATATTGAAATTTCAATATTTCCATAATTCCGGGGGAAAGATTGGGGTTTTGTCAGGCCTACAAGCTACAACCAAACCTGGGTCTTCAAGAAAATGGGAATTAATTAATATATAATAATGTTAGTTAACTTATTAATCTCAATCCTTTATCTTGCTTCCATTGGTTAGAGAAGTGTTAGTTTATTATGTAAGTTTGATTCATGTGACATATATAGCTAGATTTCTTTCATTTCTTTTATGGGTAACCCTTTTCTTTATCAAGTTGGGTTTTTCTTCCTATTTTTTTAATGTATTTGCATGTATCAATTATATTTTATAATTAAATTCTCTACCTTTCATGTGTGTAGTTTTGAAAAATAAATATACACACTAGTTATAATTAAACTAGTGATATCAATATGCATATATAATCTAAAAATATGTTTTTAAAACCAACAAATAAAATTCACAGTTAAATATTCACATATATTTATAGGGATGCATTTCAATACAAATCTGGTAGAACGTCCGAACTTCTACCAGCCGTTGGATCGCTCAAGATCTGGCGAGATTTGTCCAAGTGTGCGACACGCGGCAACAAAATTTTACTACAGTTATTTTCGTGGTTCTACCGGGTTCATCTGTTTCTACTGGTTCACACTCACTTTCCGTCCACTTCCTACCAGATGTGTTGTGCTTTTACCCATACATACTCAAATTCTACCAGAGTTCGGACGGTTTCATGTATTTCTAATTTGATTTGTATTTTATTTGAAACATGGATGTTAAGTTATACATCCCATAAATTTTTGGTTGAAGGTAACTTTTGTTTTTATGTATATATTTATTTTGGTTCTACATGTGTTTTATATCTTATTATTAAGATTTTTCTTTTTCCATTGATATTGAAATGGGGAGGAAGGAGTGGATAAGCAGTGAGAGGAGGAGAAAATGGGAAGATATTGAGTGGTGGGTGACCTATCTCTCTTCTTCACATTATTATTATTTATTTATTATTATGTTATTTTAGTTAGCTTTTATTTATTTCTATGTTAAAAATAAAAGCGAAAGTAATTAAAAGTGTGATGAAACTAACAATTAATTCCCATTGGAACCGTCCTACCAACCTAACATTAATTATATATCCACCCATATTCTAGCTTTGCTTTTTATTCTTTCTCTTTATAGCTTAAACCTACTTGTTGCCAAAACTATACATCACACTAGAGGTTGTGATTTGTTAATGGGTGATCTCATTAAAAGCACATTTCATGGTTGTTAAGCTACAATATTATTTATTATCTAAAAATTGGGGTAATTTCACTTAGGTCACCACAAAAGTTTGTAGTCTCACTTTAGTCACCATATCCACTTGCGCTTTTCATTTGGTTTGGTTAAGAGAGACGAAGACGAACAGGCGAAGTGGTATGTGAATCTTCTACCTGGGTTCTCAGTGGTATGAGATGTCCGAATCGGAGAAGACATTCCATACTCGCATCGATGGTATCGCCTCTCCTCTTTCGTTATCTACGATGGCCGATTGTGAGCAAAATGGGCTCTCTGCGTTTTTTTTTATTTCGCTTACTACTGAATTAGGGATTAGGGGTACTTTGGTCATTATTAGGATACTTTTGGTCATGTGCAGCGCACATGGGCGAGATAACGAGAAAAAAATGTAACAAAAGATAACAGTGAGACGAAATTTCTTTTTGGTAACCTCACAAAGTAAATTAAAGAAGTAGTGACATAAGTGAGACTACAAACTTTTGTGGTGACGTAAGTGAAATTATCCCTTAAAAATTTGTATTTACGTATTTTAAATCAAGTCGTCATTTAATATTCTAAAATACGTATAAAATAGTAAATAAGATTACTGATATTTGAGATATGATCAAATCTTCTTTTTTGGTGAATCATACATTTGAATGAATTACTCTTATGTTATTATTAATCTATTTATAATAATCTATTGATAGAAATTTTAGGACCGTTTGTATTGGTTTGAATTTAAGTTTATGATACGTATAGTTGGTTAAGTCTATTCAAAATGTTGAGTTCTTATTAGTTTCATTTTCTATATATTTGAATTTTTGTAATTTGTAAGCATATACTTTTTCTCATGTCTTTATAATTTGTTATGGGTATTCAATCTTTTTTAATTTGAACAAATGTTTATTAAGATAGCTTACATGAGAGGGTGAGAGCATGTTTAAAGTTTAGGTCATGTGATGTGTATTGTTTAACAAATACAATATCAATGTAATTTAAGACACATGTTCAAATTTCAATGACACAAAAGCTAGCATGATATGTGATATTTCATATACAAATTAAATACCAACCCATAGAGCTTTTCAAGGGGATGTGGGGTTGTTATATTATTGCATTGGGTTTAATGATTCATTTAAATGTTATTTGATTAGCTAGGTAACTTTGGTAGGATGTACAATATTTTTGTTGGAACTGGTCATTGGATTTGAGAATCTTAGATTATAATCATATATTATTAAATATAAGTTGAGCAATATAGGTTATTGGTGGACAACAAACCTAATTTACTTTTGAAAAATTATATATATTCTTAAGTGTTGCTTGGAATGAGATTTTAAGCGAGTGAGTCTACATGTGGAGTACAGATGAATCATTTACCGGTAACCGGTAAATATATAAATTAACGTAAGACTATAATATCAAACTAAAGCTCAATTTGTTAAATTTTCAACCATAAATATGTAAGTTAATATATATTAATTGCGATAGTAATATATTTAGTATATTATTTATTTATACATATGTAACTAAGTTTAAGATCACTTTGACCAGTTTTTGATGGGACGCCACAACGGTTTTAGCCTTACACTATTAATAAAGAGGTCTGAGTTTCGAACTCCGTTCTGAATTAGACGAAGAAGGGTTAAATACTATACTTACGATAATATGATGTAATTAAAAAAATATCAGTTTGACCAACAACATTTTGGTGAATGGTTTGAGACCCACCAATACCCAAATGGCAAACAAGCACCATTTATTCATGGTGTGTTTTGATGTGTTGTTTGGCTCTTTCATCAATAAGAATTTGGCTCCATCAATGAATAAAAGGCATATGTTACCAACTCAATAAATTTATGTTAAAATAAACAAATAAATAAAAAGAATCCCCCAAGGAAGAGATGGCCATGAGCAAAAGGACATAATTGGCAATATGGGTTGTAGAGCCTCTAGTCTCTAGCCACTTTGAAACATGAAAGCTACAAGAGAAAGGACCTTCTTCACTTTGAATAATCTCACCCTTGCTTTTAATTAGATAATTAACTATGATACAATATTCATATACTCTATAGTTTTTCAAAAGTGTTAGGTGGAGACATTAGAAGCTTCTAATCAATGGGATACTTTTCTATTTTTTTCACTTTCTCCTTTTTCACAAACAAAAAATGTTTGACAAGTCTTTGTTGTTAAAATAATAAAATAAAATAATCATTATGTCTTCCCTATTGATCTCTCACCATCAATTAATTGGGTAATTATGTTCCATTATTATAGTTAAATAGTTATAGCTCCCACCAATATCACATCACATCACATGCATGAATGGACCTTGGTGGTGTTGGTGGGGCCTTTATATACAATATATAGGCTATTTTCCTTCTAGAACCCTACAATTAGCTACATCTAGTTAATAAATATATATTAAAAAAATGTTTTGTTTTCCACTATTGAATTATTGCTTTCATTTGAGTAGGTAGGAAGCATGAATCACTGTCCAAGGTCCAAACTCCTATCCTTTTGGGTAATTATTTTATATTGGTGGAATAATAGTAGGGTTTTCATTTCAAGAATATGTTTTAATTGAGTTTATATTATTTAAATATAGATGGTAATATGAGTTTAAGACAAGTTTGCCATCTTTGCCTCTATATTAACAATGATGATAATAAAATAATAACATAATAAATTTTGTAATATATATTATCAATTAAATATAGTTGAGAACATCAAATTTCTCATAAATTTGAAGATTTTTGTCATCTCTAAATATAAATACTATTATTATATTATATTTACTTAAATTATTTTTATTGGTGAGAGATAAAATTATGCCACTAACATGCCTATTATTGAAGATCGAGCTTGTGATTATTGTTTGATTTAGCATTAGAAAAGCTTGGTTTTCATGTGTCCGGCAAGTGGAAGCAATGTTAGACTTAGTTTAATATTTCTATTATTTTTTGATTAATTTTTTGATGTAATTTATTTTTCGATTAATTCTTAGAATATCATCTCCGACATATCAGTAGCGTCTAGTGCTTTTTCCAAATAAATTTTGTAATATATATTCTCCATTAAATATAGTTTAGAATATCAAATATCAATAAATTTAAAGAATTTTATCATCTTTAAATATAAATACTATTATTATATTATTATATTATTTTTATTTAGATTATTTTTATTTGTGATAGAACAGTATATCACTAACATAGTAACATAACATGTCTACTTTTAAAGATCTAGCTTGTGATTATTGTTTGAGTTGGCATTAGAAAAGCTTGGTTGTTACTTGCCTGGCGAGTGGAAGCAATGTTAGTTCTCGTTTAATCTTCCGACTAGTTTCTAATTAATTTTTTTCATAATTTTCGATTAATATTTTGATACGATTTATTTTTCCATTTATTTTTAGAACATCATCTCCGGCCTATTCATAGCGTCTACCGCTTTTTATCACACTGACTGAAGAGAGATTGAGGGGCGACTCGGTAAATAACCGAAATGTCGAGGGGTAAATTCGGGAAGAGTTTGGACAACGACACGTCTGTACCGACACATGCTACCAACTCCACTGTTTTGTTGGGCCGTAGTTGGTTACCGTCCGACGTAAGCACTCATGTGCCCTCTTGCTCCGTGGGGCCCACTATTCAATCTCAGGCCCACCAGTCATCTGTAGGCCCATGATACAAAGGCCCATCCTTCTCTCCTCGTGGACTGTTTGGTCAACTCCCTCTCCTTTTCAAAAAAAGAGTACTCTCTCACGTTAAACAATATGAATAATAACGTCAATTTGAAAATTTGATGAATAGTTGAGGGCAATTTCGACTATTCATACAAAATAAAAAAATTTCATCCAAAATCTAACACCGTTAGGGCAAAGTGTGAAAAAACGTAATTAACTGACTTTAATATAAACTTTTTTCTTTAACTGTAGTAAAGTGTAAAACTAACCACTTTAGTATGAGTAAAGTGTAATTAACTCGTAAATAAATAATGGTAGAATTATTCCATCATATAGTTTAAATCAATCAATCAATCATTTTTTATCACTTCATATATTTTCTTCACGATAATTAAATGCAGAAATACACGCAAACGTATTTAATTAATAAAAGGGAAATTAATTGCATGACCGTTAAAAAGCATAATATGACCATTTGTGACCGTTCTGACAAATAGAGTTAAGGGGCGTTAGTACCGATCAACTCAAATTTGGTCGGGAAAGGGGAAGTAGTGTCGACCAACATGATGTTGGTCGGGAATTAACTGAAATCTAGTAGTGTACATGTAATTGTAGGGGCACATTCGGCTACAAACGTCCAACATGATGTTTTACGCACGTTGTCTTAGCGTGCGACACGTGACAACAAGGTTCTACATCACACACTTAAAGGTTCTATGGGTGCATCGCGTTCTACAATTTTGCACTACACATTTCACAGGCTTCTACAACTTTGCACTACACATTCCTACATGATTCTACAACTTTGCACTACACATTCGACACAGTTCTTCAATTTTACACGGGTTCATTACGTTCAACAACTTTGTACTACATGTTCTACACGGTTCTACAATTTTGTAATACAAATTTTACAGTTTGGATGTTTTGACACCTGAATTTAGTTTGTAGTAGATTTTATATCTGCAATTGTAAACTTGTTTTCCGGTTAATATTTTTATAAATATTTCATGGCGTCATAGACTCATAGAAATTAAGAAAATAGAAAAATATACATAAAAATCCAATTATTGAATAATGTTATTCAGTATTATTTGACTTGATACGTTTCGTATCAGTCAAAGAGAGAAAATTGTTCTTGTTTTGTAAGATTGTGTTTAAGGTGATTAGCAGAAAAGTAAAACCATGTGGTCGCATTGGTTGTCGTGTGATATTGATAAGTACAAATCAATGAAAAAAGAGTCATAAAAGAACAAAGTTGAGTGTCTTGTTAACATTATTTTCAATACTAAATTAGATGACTCATGAAATGTACTTGCCAACAACTTCATCTAGAACTTTTGGTTCTCAATATCAGGCAGTCTCTTATAATTGGGTCAAGGAAGGGTTAATTGCAATTTTCAACCTTATACTCTGCAAGTTTTGTAATTTACATCTTTAATCTTTTAAAGTATAAGAAATAATCTCATACTTTGAAATTATTAAAAATTATATAAATTTAAACAAAAAGGCTCGTAGTGAAGTAATAGAAATCTCATGCTTTAAAAACCAAACAAAACAATTAAAATGTAATTTGTTAACTTTTTTTAATTTTTATTATATAAGGGTATTTTAATAGTAAGTTGCAAAAATTTCAAAATATAAAGTGGTAAACTGTAACACTTCATAAGATGATTGTTCAAGAATAACAAAACTGACCATATTGACCTAAAAATAACCTAATCGAATAGAAGCGACTTAGTTCGGTTCTAAACCATACCACACCGAAAGTTCATCAGTTCAATTTTGGTTTTAAAATGAGAACGGTTAAAATCCGAACCTAACCAAAAATCAATTGATTATGACATATAACTCATTTTAAGTTATTGATACCTAGTAATTAAGACTAAAATGTTGGTCCAACATAAAATAAGTCATGACCGGCCAAAAATATGAGAGTTTCAAGAAAATCGGATCAAAGTGTTGTGAAAAGTGTTGCTAAACGTGAGGTTAAAAAGGAACCAACACTAATTATCAAAACAAAACATTAAAGCAATTAAAAGAGAGATAAATGATAATA
>JAYMTP010008436.1:0-10056 GCA_036897365.1 Geranium brycei
TCTAATAATTCGGGACAAAATAGGGATAAAAATGAGAAGATTTGACTAGGTTGGATACATAATATCCGACCTCATCACTCCTATCGGGATGATTCACAGGGTTTAAAACCGGTGCTTGATTTTACAATCTCTGTACTTTTCTCGGTACGAGAAAAGTTCAAGTGTGGGGGTGTTGATAAGGGTATTTTTATACCACTTTTCTAACACCAATTCACATCATTTTGACCCAGTTTGGTCATCGTTGGGTACAAATTACCCTTATTTTATGTCTCATTTACTTCACGGGTACTCTGAGTAATATTGCAGATTTTGGACCATTTTTCAGGACAAATTCAGGATTGCCCCATGGCCAAGGGCCACGAGCCCATAACTTCCTGGGCCACTGAAGGACGCTATGAAGCGCCTATTAGTCAATCAAGTATATTTCTAATTTTTGGCTTAAATCTGGGTCGATTTCCACAGGGATAATTAGGGTTCGTACTTAGACAATTTGTATTCGAGACGTGTAAACAGTATATTAAAAGAGAAAGTGATGGTGAAAGGTGTGTGATGGTGTCACTCAAAGCAAACAAATGCAATCAATAACACAGAGCAAGAATAGTAACAGTGTATGAAATCAGATAAACTAGCAACCACGGGTGCTAAAATGACGGCTCAATGCCAATCCAAAGTTGTACAATTAATCAAACACAAATTTCAGAGAAAAGGGCATATGTTGTAGTTACATTAGCCGTCTCTTGATTTTAGGTAATGCCTAATTTCAAACCACTGACCCTCTCGAGATTATTTATAACCGGTCTTCAACACCTTTAAATCCAACCATTTTTGTGCCGAGAGCTCAACTCTAGGAGACTGACCTCTCGATTCTACTTTGTTCAATTCTCAACTATCCCTCTCGGGCTTAGCCTCAAACTCATATTATACTTTCACATGCCCATATAAGCATAAAGTAGAATACGGTCTCATGAATAATGCATAAAATTAACTGAAAAACAATGTCAAGCACAAAGTGTAAAAGGTCCAGCACCCATGATTTAGGGTTTTGAGCCCCTCATCATGGTGCAAAATACAGAATTCATAGAATATGATTCGAGTTCAAGAAGCGAAGAGAAAATAAGCAAACACTGAGACCTAAGACGTGGATGGATGCGGATAAACTCTTCAACTCTACTCCCAATTGATGATTCTTGCCAGTCTTGATGATCTCCACATGATGGTGGATGGTTTGTGGCTTCAAAATCGTCGAGAATTATCTGGAAACGGTGGCTGCAGGTAAATTTTCAGAACCCTTGAACAGTGGCCTGATCTGCGTTTTATAGTTGCTGGTTTCTTGCGTGTGACGATCGTCACTTCGGGTTGGGACAATCTTCACTTGATTTGTGACGATTGTCACGTTTTCTGAAATCGTCACACCAACGTCACTTCGCCGTCACTAGCTATTGGAATATTGGGGAAATTGTGTGACGATCGTCACACATGGCGACACATGGGTGTGACGATCGTCACTCCACTCTGGTCTCCATCTCATTCCGCCTTGTTGCTCAGAAGCCTCCGTTAAGTCGGTTTTTATCCCGTTATCACATGTATCCTGCACAATCGCACCAAACACAATTCATAACTTTTGTATGCACCGCAATCATCTCCGGATTCAATGCTCAACCTTTGCGTCAACTGATGTTGAAAATATTGTACCAAATCCCAACCATATTAGGTTAATTAAGTAGAATTATATGCAACTGTGTTATTACAGACATACCCTGACGCTTGTGTTAATTAAGCAGGTGGAGAGGTTGGGAAAAAGTCTTCATGTTTGAATTATATAGTTCACCTAAACAGATAAGTACTGATAACACTCCATGTATTTATATACACATGCATGACATGATACATCCTCTCAAACACAGGGCTATGGAACTGCTCACAAGCATGAAGAGAACAAGTTACAAGGTAAAGAATAATTACAAATGATGTCACTGTAATCAATTCTGTTTGTATGAAAGAAAAATAACTTTTTTATCATCTGGGTCATCTTAAATTTAATTTTAATATAATGGGTGGTGCTTAATTTTTGTTGATCAGTATCAAAGCATGGAGAAGTGGCATGTGAGTTCAGTTGCAATGGTGGTGCTTCTATTGATGGCACAGGTACAAGCACTGCAGGCCCAGATGGAGCACAAGTACTTGTCTCTTACGAGTTGCCGAGGTCACACAGCTTCACTGGCAGATTTTGGAGGTGTTGGAGATGGCAAGACCTTGAACACAAGGGCCTTTGAGAAGGCAATTGGGGAGCTAAGCAAGCACCAGGACCATGGCGGCTCTTTGCTTTACGTTCCTCCAGGGAAATGGCTCACTGGCAGCTTTAACCTCACCAATCAATTCACTCTCTTCCTTGACAAAAATGCTATCATTCTTGCTTCTCAGGTTCCAACATGAGTATTAGTTTAATCTGTTCCTTTCAATAAAAGTATCAAAGCGACACTCAAGCAGCTGTAGGCTCATATTTCCAATGAGGAGGTTGTAAGATTGAATCTTGTTGAGAGATGTAAAGAATACATATTTGGGGTGGATCATGTAATTAGACAAAAAACATATATCGGAGAGCTTATGGAGCTCATATACTAATTAATGTTTGTTGTTTGGTATTGGGTGAGTAGGAGGAGCATGATTATCCAGTGATCGAACCACTTCCTTCGTATGGTCAAGGAAGGGATGCTGTTGGTCCCAGGTTTAGCAGTCTTATCATGGGATACAAACTTGATGACGTTGTGATTACAGGTGAGTAATATATTTATATATAACTAACAAGTTAAAAATATATAATAGTGATATTAGTAGGTATAATATTAATGTGTGTGTGTGTGTAGGGGATAATGGAAGCATAGACGGACAAGGTGGTCCATGGTGGAGGAAGTTCAAGGCGAATGAGTTGAAGAACACAAGACCTTATTTGGTTGAACTTGTGTTTTGTAACGACGTCTTGATGTCCAACGTCACCCTCAAAAACTCGCCGTCCTGGCACGTGCACCCTGTCTATGGAGCCAACATGATCTTCCGGCACATCACTATCGTCGCTCCCGTGCACGTGCCCAACACTGATGGCATTAACCCTGATTCTCTCAGTAACACCCTCATTGAGGATTGTTACATCGTCTCCGGAGATGATTGTGTCGCTGTGAAGAGCGGGTGGGACAAGTTTGGCATAGACTTCAACATGCCTACCCGCCACCTGCTGCTACGCCGCCTCACCTGCATCTCCCCGCACAGCGCCGCCGTGGCCATTGGCAGCGAGATGTCTGGCGGAATCTCCGACATCAGGATCGAGGACGTGACCGCCCTCCATTCCGAATCCGGAGTCCGGATCAAGACGGCTCCAGGCAGGGGAGGGTACGTCAAGGACATATACGCCAGAAACTTGGTCATGTACACAATGAAAATGGTGTTCTGGATGAATGGAGACTATGGCTCTCACCCGGGCAACAACAGCAGCTTCAGCGTCAAGGACTTGCCCGAGATAAAAAATGTTAACTACCGCGACATCGTGGCACAAAACGTGACAATGGCCGGAGATCTAGCCGGCATGAGAAGCAACAAGTTCACTAACATTTGCATGTCCAACGTCACCATTGGATTGGCCAAGAATGCCGACAAAACACAATGGAAATGCACAGATATTGAGGGAATTTCGCGTAAAGTCAAGCCTGCCGCGTGCAATTCATTACCTGAGGCTGCAAGAGACTGCGACTTCCCAAACAACAAGCTGCCTATTGAACTAGCTGAGCTCAGAACCTGCTCTTACAACAAGTGAAGTTCAATCACAACTCAAGAATAGCCAATTTATGTTGTTTGTTTACTATATATGAGATTCTATAAATATCATATGCCACCATGTAGTTTTAATAAACCAAACATACTAACAATTTAGCACGACATAAGGGTAACCTTTTACATTCACCAACATTTATATAAATGTAGCAATGAACTCAACATCAACCCCTCCTTACGCCGGTAGGGAATTCACTTTAAGGCTACAACTGCATCATGTACACAAACCTGACGCATTGCACATTTGGTATGATAGTCACAAAAGTTTTGTTGGATATGATCATAGCAGACGATATTTTGCACAAAGTGCATCGGGTATACTTTCCCATAGCCAACGCACACGATTAGGCCAATATTCATCTGCTATATTAATCATACTCGACACTGATAAAGTCCATTGGCTATACTAAATCATACATGGTGTACTTTGATTGTGTCGCGTATGATTTAATATACTGTACATTGACTCCGTTGGTTAATGTGAGTCAGGTTTTATGTACTCGAACCTTTTCTTTAAAATGGTTTGATTGTATTTAAATTCATACTTGTAAACAACAACTATACAATTGCTGCGGGCCCATGGTGGTCTTACATTTACACTTCTGACCCGCATTTTTAGCACTGAAATGTTCTCGTTTTTCGGCTTAAATAATATACTTTTGTGCATTTTTATGGATGAGTAGTTTTTGTGCCTTTTTTAGGTTTGAGAGAAAAAGGTTAAGAAATGGAGCTGAAATCGCTTAAAATTATGCAGCAAAGCTAAAACTTCCGGGTGACGTAGATTTCTCGTCCAAACTCCGATTTGGGCTCTGATGCAGGGCCAATCGGACCCCGTTTGATCCTGTCAAACCCCGCATTTATCACACTTCTTTCCCTCGTATCGGTTATCGAGAGCCATTTTGTTCGAATTTACACCTTGCATCTTTTTTATTTTATTACAGGTTTCAGAGGCGAAGGGCAGAAAGTTAGCGGGAAAGTTGAATTTAAAGCATAGTCACAATGGGAGTCACGAATGCGATAACCATTGTGCTAGCAATTGTGCCAAATGGGCAGAATGTCAGCACGACGCGAGCAATGATTGAGAGACGATTGTCACGGAGAGAGTGTCCTGATCATGTCACGATCCTGACACTGGCATGACAGCAAAAAGGAAGAGCCACGATCGTGACCTGGAGCTGGTGTGACCGTGGTAGGAGCGAGTTCGAGCCGAAGACAAGATGGTTTCACGCCGTCGTGACACACTCTATGTCACGATGGCAATCACGATTGTGACACCATCGCTACAAGACGCTTTTGTGGAGAGACGAGCGGTCCAGATGCATGTCCTAGGTGTCCTAGGCCAAGCCTAGAACTGTGTCAAGATGATGTCAAGATCTTGACACCCTATTTTGTCTTATCTATAAAAGGGTCTTTTGATCTAGCTTTTAGGGATCTCATATATAACTTTTCCATCTTTTCAACCACCAAGCCACCTTCTCCTCCCCAAATTTCCACCACCACTCTTCTCCATTAAATGCCACTAAAAAGCTTCAAGAGGCAAGGACGAGGGAAGATTTCACCACCATGCCAAGGGAGTGAAGGAAATATGCCCAGCTCAATCACATTTATGTATAAACGTTATATCATTTATTAGCAATAAAACGACACCTTTATTATCATTGTGTTGTGATAATAAGTTAAGTATTTAATTTCGTTTTAGGTCATCAAAGGGGAGTCTCTGATAGTAGAACCCTTAGACAATGCTAGGCATTGCAAGAAATTGTACTTAACATGTCCCTTGTCAAAAAGCTTTATAAAGCGACCAGTATTAGGATAACTGATGATCACGCTCTACTGATCATAGATAAAGGGTTACCAAGTCAGATCATAGTTTTGATATACAAAAATGATATTGGACGACCCGACCTGAGTAATGTGCCATAGATACAGTCATGAGCATTCTCAATTGTCGTAGTATCATTGAATACTTAAGGCTTTGGAGTCTTCGTTGATTCCTATATGACTACTTTCATAGTTTGACATGCTCACCTACTTTGTCCGTAACAGGATAATGAAAGGGTATGATTGGTTATGCAACTGGTTATATGAGGGATACGAACGAAGGTCAAGGGATTTGTCTCTCATGAACTTATGGGAACGATATCTATTCTAGGCCTTTTGATGAGTATGACTAAGAGGGAATGTGTGGCCACACTATCGATAAAGAGTTATCATTCTCAGTTATCTCGAGATCAAGAAACAGGTTTGAATATATAAGGGTGATGACTCTATGCCTTATGTTCAACCAAGATATCTAGTGACAAAGGGATTATGATAGTTGCAACAAAAGGTTAAGTCGAATCATCGATCTTCATTATCATTGGGTTAATTATAATGTCTTACTAGAGGCCACTTATGATAGATGGAACAAATAGGGATTTGGGGCTATTTGCGAATGACTCATGAGCCTATAGGGTTACACACAAAGAGCAAGCCCGAAGCTATATGGGTTATGAACCCATAAGAGCAAACAAGTGAAGAGATATGTAAACACAAGGGTCACAGATTTGTGGCCAACGGTTGGCCACATAGTGCCCAAGTGGCCACGGGACAACCAAATGGCCACAGTGCGGTCAAATCGGCCACAGCCCCGTGGCGGGTCCGTGGCAACGGCGTTGTTTCCTTTCTAGTTTCTGATTTCGAATCTGATTTGGAAAAATAGAATAGGGAAATAAGGAATTCGAATTTTGGACAATATTCTGAAATAAGAATTCAGAATAAACTAAGATTTTATTAGGAATAAAATCTTAAACCCAAAAGCCTGTATATATATGTTGCATTGCTTTCCTTGAAACCCTAATGCGATATTCACAACATTAGCTTTCACTGAAATTGTTATGAATCTAATCAATGGAGTTGATTAGAATTACATCGAGGAGATTGATTCTAGTAGGTTGATCTTCGTCGAAGCTTCGATCAAGACTTGTTCGTGTAGATACCGGTAGAGAGCACATCCCGTTAGAGACGCTTTTAATTGATTTGCGAAGAATCTGTGCACTCTCAAAGGTTGTTTTAAAGCCGGATATACGAGAGGTAAATCTACTTCTATCCCTTTCACCGATTAATCTTAAACATGCAGTAGATCCTTGTAAAGGAACGCGGTTAAAAAATTTGATATTTGCTTCTGCTGCTATGTATAAGATCATGCGTTTCCTAACAATGGTATTAGAGGTTGGCTGCAATTTAAGATTAATCGAAAATGCATGATGATATGAGATATTGTATGCATGTTTTATTGGATAGATTTATGCATGATTAGGAGTAATCAAATCTTCATGAGATTGATTGACTAGAGATTCAATCATGTAAATATATATATAGAGTGGGTTATGATTTTCGAAATCTAGAGTGTGTAATTGTTTCACTAGATCTAATTCGAAAATTGTAGATTAAGGTCTGATTTGATCGGAACGAGAATCTAAACCCTAGGGTTATAATTTTGGATTTAGAATGTGTAATCGTTACACTAGATTCAAATATGGAATTTTTCAAAAATCTGAGATTTTTCGAAAATATGAGATTTTGCGAAAATCTGGACGTAGTAGTGGCGACGGCCACGGACCTGTGGCGAGAACCACAAACATGTTGCGATAGCTACAAGGGTCACGGATCCATGGCGTTTGCCATGGACCCGTGGCGTTTCCACAGACTCGTGACAAAGACCACGAACACGATCTGTGACCAAGTGTTGGCCACAGAGTGACCAAGGGTTTGCCATGGTCCATGACGGACCCCGTGGCGGCTGTAGAATCAGCAATTCTATACCGGATCGATCGTAATTTTATTAAAATAAAATTGAGATTAATATATTAATCGTTTTTTGATAACATGTTGATATGTGATGAATGTCATTGCATGGTGCAAAGCATAACCCATTAAGAGCCATGTGAATGTTTATCACTTTATTTTAATTTCAAGGAATATAATTAATTTTTCCACCTGCGTGTTGCTATTAAAGTTTTGGGAATGTAATTTTAAATACGTTATGCGTGTCGTTTATTTATTGTAATTATTTTATTACTATACTCCCTGGAGCAACACAAGAGAAGTCGAAGATGGTGATCTTAATGGTGGCGGAAGGTTAGAGATGGCGTAGAGATTGTCAAGGATGGAGACTCGTTGGTGGCACAAGAAGGAGAAGCGTTTTCTCAGCACCAAGTGTTCTTCAGCCCTAGGTTTGACCTTTGATATTTATAGACCGACCCTATAAAGATCAACTTAGTTATGGGCTATGCTATGCACGTTTACTTTATGCTTTGATATGCATGAGAATGAATGATTAGTTTATATGCATGCGATGTATGATAGACTTAGAGATGCATGATTTAAACGGTTGTAATAATATGCATGTTAAAAGGACTTTAAAGCACATCATTGCATATAATGCAAGGGATTGTTTTAAAGAGAGTTTTGCATACGATGCAATACTCGTACAAACACGACCAATCACTTAATATTAAGTCATGTGAGATACCTCCCATCATATTCGACACTCATACTGGACTCTCCTGGCTATGGATGGGTATGCCTCCGCATAGTGTTCATAGACACGTGAGCCAACAGGGGTGGAAACTGTGATTGTTATGAAAGGTTCTGACCTAGTCTTCCACAGTTGAATTTGGTTGACTTAATTACCATTGTCATGAAAGGTTCTGACCTAGGGCATCAGATAGAATGTGTCGTGTATATGAAATATATATATTCTATCCAAGAGTTACATTGAGATGTAATTGGAAAGAGTTCCTACCTACATAGCTACGATTGGAGTAGTGAGCCTCTGTTTAATTCTAGAGTAGTGAATTATGGATCTTGGTCTTAGATTCTATGATAGAATCTTATGGTTTGTGTTTTTTAAGATCTACTTAAAATTTACAAATATCAATGTTAAATTTATTGTTCGAGTAGATAAATGGCATCAAAGCAAAAACACAATATGTCATTGAGATCCATCCTTGAGAAGGAGAAACCTGATGTCATGAATTTTATGGACTAGGACAAAAACTTGATAATTGTTCTCAATCAAGAAAGGAAGGAATACATAATTGACCAGCTAATCCTTGAGGAACCAGCTGCGAATGCCAAAAGAGCTCTTAGAGATGCATTCACAAAGCACTCTAATGACTCTATAGATGCGGGTTACCTGATGCTGGGTTGAATGGAGGTTGACCTCCAAAAGCAACTGATGGATGCATATACTATGATTGGCCATCTCAAGAAAATGTTCCAAGAGAAGGCAAGGACCGAAAGGTTCAACTCAATCAGAGAATTGCTCTCCTGTAAATTGTCAGCAAGAACAGCTGTGAGTCATCATGTCCTGAAGATGAAGGGCCATTGATGGGAGGAAATCTCAGCAAGCTGAAATCTACCCACTCCCGAGTACACGCCAAGTGCACCGGTCGTCAAGTAATATAGGGCTTTTTAAAGCCCCGAGTTATCGATCCCATGAGAACCGTTAGCTAATGAACATTGGAGTACAAGTGTCGATTATGTCAGGTCTATGTGATCAAAAATGGATTTTGGTTTTGTGAAAATTTAAATTAAAAATCTCAACACGAAAATAAACACACAAATCACTTAATGAACAACTCGGGGTCAAATATGCTTTCGGGGAAATGGCATGAAATGAATTTGAATACATGAATATAACTTGAGAAATTTAAACGGGGCACCAGGGTGTGTCAATTATGGTCTTACCCAAAATGCTCAGTATTTTGGCCATCAAGGGTTCAATTACCTATTTCGAGTTTAAGGTGATCAGGCTCAGGTCGAAGGTCCAGGTAGTCGTGTAGGAAATGTGCCCTGGCGTAATAGTTATGTAATGTTTTATCATCTGTTAGTAGCAATAGAATCGACATTATTATTATCATTGTGTTGTGGTAATAAGTCAAGCATTATTTCATCTAATGTCATTGAGTGTGTCATCACTGATAGTAGAACCATTAGATACGCATGGAATTATACTTGACATGTCCCTGGTCAAATGTTTGTAAAGCGACCAGTATGAGGATGACTCTTGATCACGCTCTACTGATCATAGGTATGGGATTACCAAGTCTGATCATAGATATCACTTGGAGGTGATATTGGACGACACGACCTGAGTATGGGACATAGATCCAGCTATGAACATACTCATGTGTTGTAGTATCATTGAATCCTACGAACCTTGGAGTCTTCGTGGATTCCTATATGACA
>JAYMTP010008437.1:0-10056 GCA_036897365.1 Geranium brycei
ATATATATATATATATATATATATATATATATATGTGTGTGTGTGTGTGTGTGTGAGTGAGATCTTGAGGAGGGAGATTGGAAGAACCCTAATCAACCCTCTGAATTTCGGAATTAGATGGAAAATACAATCGAACGAATTTTGGAAACCAAAATAAATCTATACGTATATACTTAATTACAAGTTACACATAATTGATATTAATTATCATCACAAAAGATCATAAATGGAGAAAATCTTGTAAACATCGATCATGGACTAATTTCTTACGAACGTGACTTTGGCAACAACAACAACAAATCAATACACACAATACTTACTTACAATAGATCATAAATCAAGAAAACCTCGTAATTAACATCACGGACTAATATTTACAAACATGTATATTAATTTGTCACACGAACAACTACATAAATCAAGTAGGAGGAGTCACATCACCGTGAACCGATGAATATTGCACTAGTTTGTTGCGACTTGGCAGATTTTACATTGGGTTTCGTGGAACCTTGTGATGAGGATATGAGCTTTCCGGTCGATATCGGGCTCTCCGACCCACCGACCCTTGTCCTCGTCGCTCGGATACACTCTCCTCACGGTCCATGCGTCGTCCATGTCCTCGGATCTTCGCAAACGACGAGCCTTGAACATGCCGAAGAAGGAGAAAGATTTCTTGTTTTGCCTCTTTTTGTTGCTTCCCATGACTTTTGTTGTTGCTTGGTTGGAGTGTTTGAGAGCTCCTTTGTGTTGGTTTTGGGATGGTTCTGATTTGTTAGGGGGTTTGGTTGAATTTATAGTGGGAGAGAGATACACTTTCTTGAAATCTAAATTCAATTGGACTTATTTTACATACCTTGCATGGGTTGAGCTTTTTATCAGGGAAAAGTACTAATAGTGATCTCCAGCTAAACTTATTTTTTGCATAGTCATTTCAACTAAAATTTGGTCAGGCGGCTGCACTGAGGTATCAGAAATTTCCACCCGTTAACAATTTGGATGGAAAATGTTAATTCAGAAAGTAAAAAGACGAAAATGTCTTTGACTAGAGATGAAAATTTCAAAATCTATCGTCCCCTCTCATCTGCAGCCTCGCCGTATCTCTCTGCTGTTTTTGGGTTTGATGCTTTCCCTGGAGCTCATCTCCATCCTCTAGCTCCTTCAGCGTGACTCGTATAGTGTTCTAAAAATTTCAGACTTGTCCGATTAGTCTTATGTTAATTTCCAATTAATCCTTAAACTAAAATGTCCTCTTCACCTAACTAGCAACATTAATTTAGACATTGGACTCGTGATGAAATTATTTTTTCTCATTTTCTTATATTTCAAAAGAGATACAAGAATCTTACAAATAAAAACCACATTGTAGGGTGTAGATCACACCAACAATACTAAATTTTCATGAAATGACATTTTGGTCTCTAAAGACTTAGACAAAGCACATGGGTTTTGGTTCTCAATAACCCTTTTTCTCATATCAAATTAACCAAACATGACTTTTGTAGGTTTTAATTAGTGTGAGTGTTTCATGGCCAAATTTGGGGTCCTTCTTTGAACCTTCTTTAGTTCTTCTAAAGGATGGGTAGGAATATATAAGGATTGAGCTTCAAAGTCTCAAAGTATAGTGAGAGTTTATCTCTACCTTTAACGTGAAATGAATAATTTATTTTCTAGTAATTAAAAAGGGTTTATTTAAATAAGGGAAAATGTCACTTACCTCTCCTTACTATGCACGATTTTCACTTACCTCCCCCGAAAACAAAATGTGTTCTGTGGAGTACTCGAACTATACTAATGTTTCACTTAACCCCAACGGCGTTAGTTTTTTGAAAATTATGTTACCTTTTTTTTAAATGATGAAAATTCCCTTGTATTTTAAAATTTTAAAATTAATTTTCAAACTTTTTTAAAAATATATATTTTTCTATAAAATAAATAATAAAAAAACTGATTTTAGTATTAAAAAATTATTTTAAAAAAATTATAAAAAAAATAAAAAACGATGTTAAAAACCGCTTTTCATTTTTAATATATTTAAAAAAATAATATAAGAATCAGTTTTTATTATTTATTTTATAAAAACATATGTTTTAAGAAAATATTTTTAAAAATTTTAAATACAATGGCAATTTTGTCATTTTGACCAAAAACTAAAGTTGTTGGAGCAAAGTGAAACATTAGTATAGTTCATAGACTCCACAGAACACATTCTATTTCTCGGAAAGCAAAATAAAACCGTGCATACTATTACTATAGAGGAGGTAAGTGACATTTTCATTTAAATAAACACCAGTAAAGTTTATCATGTTTTCTTAATTAGAATTCATAATGCAATATTAACAATCTAAATATTTTTTACTAAGGTTCATGCACTAGCATATATATGGCTTTCTACCTTTCTTTCTCTGCATTACAATCAAGTAATTAAGGTTCGTTCTCAATTTCCTTAAAAACCTACATTATTCTTATCTATTTACAGACAAAAGTCTCTTTGTTCTCTAGAAATTCAAATGGAACAAAACTCTACTAAAATGGCTACATTTTGGATAAAATTGACAAGTTTTTTGTGATTGTAGTGCTCGAACCATTTTTGCATATATTGCATGCAAGCTGTCTTGGCTTTTAGGCTCTTAATCAGAGCCATGGTTTCGGTGCAATTAACTTATGTTCTTTCCTATATTATTATTTGCCTTTAGTTAACAAGTTTTGTTCTTTGCACATGATAAAGATATATAATAATTTTCTAATATAGGTTTAGAATCTCACACTAAAGAAACCTGATTAAAAAGAAACTATGCATATATAAGGGGAGTTTGGTCTTTATCGATCTTTTCTTGTTCAAGAACCATATCCAAACCATATATTAATTTGAACAAAAGTAATATAGTTGGGATATGTTTCTTGAACAAGAAAAGATAATGACTTTTTTCCCATCAAATTTGACCTACGTAGACGGTATTTGTTTTTATTACACTACTAAAAATTAGTTTTTTCCCAACCAACCTGATTGATCGGGAAAATCATTGAAGTCGGTCGGGAATTGAAATCCCGACCATATGTCGGACAGGAGAGGTTGAAAAAGCATAATATAACCGTTTGTGACCGTTCTGACTGTTATAATGCACTTTTGATGACTGACTTCAATGATTTATATGGAAAATGGCAGTATTCCCAACCAACCACATGTCGGTCGGAAAAAGCTCATTATTTCTGACTAACTCTATTTAAGTTGGTCGAGAATTAACTGAAATTTAATAGTATTAGGGTTTGGTTCGTTGGCACGTGTTTAGACTAAATGCTAATTAAGCAATTATTACATAAATATTACCATAAGGTAATATAGAATATGGCCCATGATTATGGGGTATTATTAAAAGAATTATTAGGCAGGTATCATGAAAGTTTAAGCTTCTAGAGTGATTTTGCTAATCTTCTAGAAATTGGATTCATTTGAGTACTAAGCTTTAAATTCAACAAGCATCTAATACGTTTTATATGCATTTTACAGAGTATTAATTTTAATGTTTATGCCCAACATCAGACCGAAATTCGTAGTAGATAAAAAATTCCTAATAACATTATATATTTTAATCACAACACTTTTCTCTTTTATTATGGCTTGGTCTCTTTGTGGCGCACAATCAATGACTAGTATGAGAATGATGCATTATTAATTTTGCATCGGAAGAGTTGTTATTAATCTACCTCATAGTTTTTTTTTAATCAGATCTACCTCGTGGTTAGATAGATAAATGTTTGGATTTCTATAATCGTTTTTTAACAAGACAAACTGAATATGAAAATTTTAGGAAAAATTAGACGTCGCCACCTTCAACTATCACTTATTTTCGCATCACTATCCCCAACGTACAATAACAAAATTACACATCACTCACTACCTTCAACTATCACTCATTTACACTTCACTCTAATGAGATTAAATCTAACAAAAATTTTAAGTAAAATATGAAAATACCCTTGTATTAAAAAATAAAAAACTATTTTGAGCTTATTGTTTTTCTAAAACTTTTTATAAAAAAACAAAGAATAAAAAGTTATTTTAGAAAAAAATAATAAGTTCAAAATAATTTTTACTTATTTAGTTTTATTATTACAATGGAATTTTGGTCTTTTTACCTCAAAATTCTATTGGATTTAAGCTCATTTGAGTCAAGTGTAAATTAGTGATAGTTGAGTGACATAGTAATGTGAAAATGAGTGATAGTTTGAGATAATAATGTGTAATTTTCTCAAAAATTTATCGCAAGAAATCCCAAAGAAGTAATAAATTAGGGTTATCAACCCCGATGGTACAAGCAGTTTACTAATTATTTTTTTCAATGTCTCTTCAACGTTATAAATTAAGGCAAAATTAAACGATCAAATGTTAGAAATTAACATTAAATGTTACTAATTAACGTATAGATATTTGGGAGTTACTTGTTCAGAGGTTGAAAGGTGCTTTTGTTCTTGAGTGTTTAATGTCAAAAATTTCAATGTACAATTTTCTGATTATCTGTAAAAAAATGTTTCTTTTAAGTTTGTAAAACGATAAGGTAATAAGGTTGCACGTGTTACGACATCCTTAGCCCAATCAAGCTCTGATCGTACGTTCAAAAATGGCTTGTTTCTGTCCATTCTTAAATCTGTACTCTCTGTTGAAGCTTGAATATAAATAAAGTCAAGGCTTTTCTTCAAAAAAAACTAATAATTAATTATGGAGTAGACTTTTATTGATCTTTTGAAGCTACAACTTATACATATCATGGAGAGGGAGAGGGTTGTGGATCGAGCAAATATGTAGCTACATATGCAATATTATCATTTTGATAAACTAAATTATTTCTCTACTACTTTATCGATAGGATTTTTCAACATCGACTTTGTGCAACTTTCGACTCCTTGAGAGGCATACAAAAAATGTTGTTGTGCCTTAACAAAAAGACCTTCATCGAAACAAATTAAAGCAACTTGAAAATACTAAAGCACGCGATAATATTCATCGTCGCATACTCTCAATGATTCCAATTGTTCTCTGGAGTATCCCCGATTTTTAATTAAACCCGCGACGAGGTTCTTCATGTCAGTTGCATTTGCTACTGCTTGTTGAGCGACTATTTGCATCAGGTCGTGGAGATTTGACGTTGTTGAAGTCGGTTCGGATTGAAGAAGCTCGATGCAGGTTTTGTGATCGATAATAGTTTTGATACAAACATCGTCGAATAGGGCAGCCTTTGTTGGTGTAGAGAAATGAAGAAATAGAAGAAACAATAAAAATATAGCCATAATATTGTTAAATTAAGTGGTTTTGACGGTACAAATAATGAATATAGAAATATTTTTACATGTGCACTTATTCATTTAAAATTTAATGGAGATTCATCTTCACATTATGCTATACAAATACATTTCTATGTATTGGTGCATGAATAATATTTCATTTCAATATGGAAAGTCAAAGTATAGTAATCTTTACATTTTATGAATAATTTTGTTTTTATTTCACTCTCCACAACATAGTAGTACTAGTTTTGTGCGAAAGTGTCTATAACACCTTTGCCACTGAAAAAGTAAAACTCAATTATATATATAAAAAAAATTATTTCATGTTTTATTAAAATCTTGAGTTGTCCGACTAGATGCCGGGTTAGTTGCTATGTCTTAAATAAAATTTAGTTTTCGTTAAAAAAAATCTCTTTCATCCCATTTATACACGTTCTTTCGTTTCGTTTGAAGTGATTAGTGGTGTAATCTCCGAACCCAAAAAAATAATAAAAGACTGATTTTAATATTAATTATTTTTTTAAGTTTTATTAAAATATTTAAAATAAAAAATTTTGTTTAAAAAATATTTTTTTTATTATTAATATATTTAGAAAGGTTTTTAGAAAAATATATTATTAAAATCAGTTATTTATTACATTAAAAATATCTTTTAGAACAGTTAAAGAATAATATATTCTTTAATTTTTTTAACTCCAATAATTTTTCCATCTATTTTAACAACCTTAAAGTAAAATAATACCTAAACAAAATTCACTTAGTGGATTGAAATAATATAAACACACCATAGTGAATTGAAAAACTCACGTAATATGTACACGGTAAGAAACTGAAATTACCCCATTTATTATTGTAGTCATTGACCCTATTTTGATCTTCGAGCTATTTATTTGTAACTTTATAATGTCATACATACGTTTATAACTTTATAAAGAGTTACAATTGAAAGTACTAAATATATCATTCAGTGCATACTATGTTATATGAAAAGTAATTGAAATAAAATAATAAGTTCCATCCCGGAGTTAATATAATAGGCCAAAAATTTATGGCGTTGAAATTCGCGTCAACCGTCTGTTCGTAAATTTACGTGTGTGTCGAATTGTTTGTACACCCATTTAAAAAATGAAGAAAATATTGTATGACCTATGCCTTGTTTTTAACAAGAGTGTTCATGTAACTATAATATAATCATCGACGATTGACAAGAAAAAGGATACAACCGAATAGAGAGTGCTCATAATATGACATTTAGTTCAACTAAGTCAAATATGCTCGTCGTCTTATTCAAGCGGAATGGAAATATCACAAATGCCCAAACTGTTAGGTTTGAGTGACAAATTCGGGACTAAGCACAATCAGTCAACCAGAATGTGCCACAATCATCGATGCCATAACTACATTTCATTTTCCCACGAGTCATTAAGGCATTCCCTACCGACGTTGGTTCCTTGTAATATAATTGATTTTGCATCCTACCCGTACCAATTAGTAACCTTAAGGTTAAGTCTTGTATTACAGAATATTTAGAATAAAATATCAGTACATAATTGAGGTCGCATGTAATCTTACCGAGCGACAACAAGTTGAAGTAAAATTGCGGAACTGCTAGAACTTTTTTCAAGCATAACTTTGAGTCAAGCCTCACCCACTGCCTCAACGAGAAGCCCTTCTCCATTCCACATCTCAACTGACGGTAAATGAAGTTTTGGCCATACATTTGATAAAGAATTTTGATCACGGGTGATATGATTAGTAGCACCCGAACCAATAAACCATGCAAATTCACAATTAAGCATCGCAACAAGTTTTAACATGTCATACATAGTTTTCAGCAGCATCTCCATATCATTCGTGTAATGCATAACATATAGCATATGATATTGATTTTGATTTTGCTCCTTATAAATGGATGAGTACAATGTTCATGTAATAAACCTAAATTTTCATTAAATTTATAAATTTATTTCATTAGGACAAGTAGGTTGTCTCTAGTAATGCACTCCAACGAGACTCCCTCTCTCCGACTATACTCAATCAATCCGATTAGACTCCTTCTCTACGAATATTGTTGGTTTATTTCTCCAAATCAAAATGTTATGAATCCAAGATTATTACAGCAACATTTTTCAAATTCAAATAGTTAGTTAGACTTATTTTTAGTTGAGATTTTTATTTTTGTTTGTAATTTAAGTTACTAGATTTAGGTTAATTTGAATTCGTAGTTTCAAATCAAATTTGCATATCTTACATTTTATGTTAGTTTAGTAGCCTCAAAGTACTACAAATACTTGAGAAGTATTCAACAAAAAACAATTAATGAATTAAAGAAAACGAAGTGTGGCTGTGAGATGGGCGTTCTCTCTAAATGAACCTAGAGGTCTTGTGTTCTCTCTGATGAATGCTAAATTGAGATCAAAGCTCTCGCATTAATAGACTTCACTATCTATCTAAATCAACCCATAAGTTGATTCAAAGTCGGGACCGTATCAATTTGATATCAGAATTAGAGGTTATGGCGGAAGGACTAGAAGATCAGTTCACGAGTTCTTTAGACTTGTTGGAGCTAAAATAGAAGCAACAGAGGCTGCAGAGGAAGCGCGACATCAAAAGTTGATAGCACATATGCAACAGTTGGCTCAGTTAATGCGTCCCATCAATTCTAGTATCAACAATAGTGGTTGTGGAAATTCGGTTCCCATGAGCTAGCTTAATTTTTCTGAACATTATGGTGCAAGTATCACCAAGAGAAAGCTCGACATAGAGACCAATATTACAGCAGAAATGTCCAAGGCTAATTGTTCATATCAGGTTGTTATTGCTATTGCTACTTGTAAGTGCAATTTCTACTGCCTATGTGACTGAATTGGAAGCGATGAGGGAAGTTGATGGACCAACAAATGAACCTTTTGATTTAAGAAATCCGTGCTCGCGGATGAGCACGATTTGAAAGAGGGGAGTTATGTTATGAGTATTCGTACTTATCAAATCAGATTAGCATATCTGATCTTTTAGTTTAGTTTAGTAGTCTTTTAATATTATAAATACTTGAGAAGTATTCAATAAAAATTAAATGATAAATTAAAGAAAACAAAGTGGTTGTGAGATCTTGTATTATCTCTAAATGAACTTAGAAATCTTGTTCCCTAAAAAAAACTTAGAAATTTTGTGTTTTCTCTAACGAATGCTAAATTGAGATCAGAGCTGTCTTATTTATTGAGCTCACTATCTATCTAAATAAGTCCATAACATGATCCAAAGTCGGGACCGCATCACAAAATCTCAAACCAAAAAATAAACTAAAATCTTAAACCAAAAAACAAACTAAAATCTCAAAATCAAACAAAAGTCACAAAACCAAATAAAAATCCAAATTTCAAACTCAAACTATTCAATAGATGCCGGATACAAAGGCAGAGATTAAAGGAGAAGGAGGATAAGGTTTGGGTGGCAACTGGCCTAAAAAATTTAGCAGTTCGGCTCCCTAGATTCGCATTCTTCTAACCCAACCATTTTCCATTAGGTTATGTTCAAAATTGATTTATTTTCATTTGTTTTTGTTGAAAAGACCGAAATACCTTCAAGTATATTTCAAGTTTTCAAACTCCACCCCTTATTTCTCTATCACCTCTCTTCTCTATTGGGTCGTCGTTTGAAGGATCCTTGGCATGCGTCTTGCTGGGATGTGGGTCTGGTTTAGTATCTTTCATTGGACACTTACGTTCCAATTTCAACTCAATTCTTTGAAAATTCTCATTTTTCATGTTTCCATCAGTCGACCCGACCAAACAAAGTTCCCCTTCACCCATTCTTAGATGACTTTCCTACCATGAACTCAAAATCCAATGATATTAGTGCAAGATTTTGCAATGACTTTTCAAAACAGCAACCAAGCAATAAACAAAATTCACATCAACTACTTTAAATTATCTATACAAAATTCAATTCAAATCAAATTTTAGTCAAAATATTGTTTGAACCTAGGAATTAACAAAGCTAATTTCTTTTAGTGATAGGAATCAACTAATTCTATACATATATATGCATCTCAAGTTTTCTCTTTTGAAAATTTAAAATATCTAAGGGTAATTTTATATTTTTTCAAAGTTAAAATCTAAATCTAAACCAAAATTGAAGTTGGTTTTATTGTATTTTCCTAAAGTAAACACATGTAGGTAGCCTAGGTAACTCCACCACATCCGTGAGAGCGTGAGTGTACTTTACTCTAAAACGGCGTCGTTTTGAGCTTCTCCTTGTCTCTGTCCTCTTCTTCCTCAGTCTCTCTGCTGATGAAGCAATTCTCACTCTCAAAAATTGGATTCCGACCCCTTGGTGAACAACCCAAAAGACCCAATTTTTACGTCCTCCTCGCCGAAGCCAGATCCCCAAATCCCTCGGAGAAGCCTCCGATCTGATCCCCACGGGCGTTTCTAGGGTTTCCATGAACGTCCCCGTCGCCGCCGCGGCGTGCGGCAAGTGCCAGTCGGAGAAGCGGTGGATCCTCCACCACGTCCGCCTCCACAGCATCATCCGCCGCCTGTGCACCTCCTGCGTCCTCCTCTCCCACTCCTCCTGCTTCTGCCCCTCCTGCTTCCTCGTCTACGACGCCTCCCACCCGCCGCCGCCTCCGGAGAGCCGCGTCACCTGCGTCAAGTGCTCCTCCGTCTCCCACTCCCACTGCGTCCTCTCCCCCCCTTCCTCCTCCTACCTCTGCCCCCCCTGCTCCGCCCGCTCCCCCTGTCGTTCCCCCGTCCCCCCCCGCCCCCCCCCCCCCCC
>JAYMTP010008438.1:0-10055 GCA_036897365.1 Geranium brycei
ATCTTATGTGTTATTTACGTTTCAGCACTGTCTGGTTTTTAATCTGTGCTACTTTTAAGTGTCTGTCACGAAGTCTCGGACATCGTGACAAGCATTGTGCCACTAAGCCGAACTTTCAATATGGTATAAATATTTAAAATGTTTAGGATATTTGTCATAACCAGTGAGTAAATATTAATTTTTTCAATTAGTGTCGATTAGGAAATATACCATAATGCTGATGAGGTAACCCTAATCATTGATTGACAAGTTTTCTTCATCGTCACCTCTTCTTCATTCCTCTTCTATTTGTTGAAAGAGAAGTCACATTGTATTGTGAATTTCTACAATAATTGTCTCGAATTTCATGGAAAACAAAGATGGGCATGCTACTGAAAACAAAGAAGGTTGTGAGCTCTAAAGACGGCGAACCCTATCAAATTCTCTCGCTAGGTCACCGGAGGAGCGCCCTCTCATCAGCCAGGCCTCTCTGGTGATCGTTCCTTATTTATTTCTTGTTTCTACCCTTTTTGGACCGAGGTATGGAGGATTCCAAGTTCAATCTGTGCTCGGGTGGATGGTGGCCGCTCCGTCGCACCTTCAGTTCAGGCGGTCGGGTCGAACAGAGCGGGGTGGTGGTTTCGGGTGGCCTTTTGGTAGTCGGGGCTCGTGATGGCGTGGCGGTGAAGGTTTGGAGAGGGAGGGCCGATTGTGGCTGTTGTTGACTGGAGAAAGAGGCGGATAGGGTGCTCTTGGGGTTTTTAGTGTGGTCTCGACGTTTCCAGACTCGTCTGGTGGAGGGTCAAGCGCCTCTGCTTTGTTCCGGGTCCGTCGCCACCGTCGTTCCTCGCCAACGAGCTCTATTTAAGGTGAAATTTTTCTCTCCTCCCGTTTAACCGATTTCAATTTCGGTTGGACCGGAATAGATTACTGGCCGCGGATTTGAGTCGGCCTGATTTTGATTTCTTCAGTTGGGCCGGTTCACCTTTCTAAATCGGAATTATTTGTGGTTTGTCCCATTTTTCACCGGTTCACTTTGGCTTTTAGGGCGTTTGTAATCTGATTGTGCTTGTATTTTTCTTTCCCCTTGCGGGCAACCTTTGTAATTTGGTTTTGACATTTAATTTTATTGCCGACAAAAAAATAGATGTATTTTACTCTTTTCAAAATCAAAACTTAATTAAAATAACCAATCATTTCTTAATCAAAAACATAAGTTGAGTCTTTAAAACTGACGGCAAGTCTGATGCAACTGTTATACAGTTACAAAACATATCTGACAAGCATGAATACCGCACCTGAGGTCATTACTTACAAAAACATCACCAGCAATCTTTACTTAATTTTGTTTTACAACATGATAATAGCAGATTCATTTTATTTATGCAACTCTCGCCAATTTTGCAAGGTAATAAAAAAGAACAAGATGTGATTTACTTCGAATTTAGAACCAAGGGATCAAGATCATAAATAAGCTCAAGTCCACAACACTAATTTATTGGCATTTAGGAGGCAGCAAATCATCATCGCAACTGGAACGCAAAGACTCAACACCTGCTACTCTAAAGCACATGCAGTACAAGCGATGGCCGAAGAAGTTTTGCTCATGCTCACACATAATTGAGCTCAGTCCTAAGATATGGAAGGAGATGCACACACCACTTCCCAAGCGTTTCAGCTGTCTCCGAACCCACCTTAGCATATCATCTCGACTGAAGCAGGTAATATACTAACCTTCCTAGGAAGGAACCCTAGATGTTCCCCATCTGATTGAATAAAGATGTTGCTGCTATCTGAAATGCCCTCCATCTCAATAGAATACACACTGCATAGAAAACAAATGAAAATTATTGTAAATTCTGCTTCATACCGAAGTTTACTGCTCCAAGATTTTTTTAGGTGGAGCTAGTGTACTCGTCAACATGCAAAGTATGCCTAAAGTTAACTATTACAATCTTCTACAATAAGGTATCATAACCTACATTCTTTTCCTAAAGTGTATTATTTGGTTGGGTTTTAAATATATTGATTAAGGTAGGCTGCACAGAAGGTGGGAATTGCATGAAAATAATTCTATTTGAAGACTAGCAATTGTTATTTGTATACCTAAACCAACAAGATATTATTATGAATTGCAAATCAAATTATTACACTCATGACTCAACAAACAAGCTACTTGGTAAATAGAACACATCAATTATGTCTATAGAGCAAATGGGATAACAGCATATCAGAAAGACAGAAAGAGTGTTTTGAATTGTTACTCCTTATTTACATTTATTCCGAGAATAACCTCCCCTCATCATAACTTAACACGATTACATAGCAAACATAGACCATCATCTCAAAGGACGAAAAGTAACGTCGGCATAGCAAAACACAAGTTACCAATAAAACCTTGTAATTGCTGGAGAAGAAGAGTATGTAAAGCAACTTCTAAAAGTTCAGACACGGCATACGGCTCGTCTGTATTTAGTTAAGCTTATGAAGCACATACGTCTACCTCTATTAGTGATGACGGCTTGCTTACTTGCAAGCAAATGAGTCATATTTTCATAGGTCTGAACTGGAAAAAAAACAAAAAAGAAAATAGAGCAATGTGATAACTAACTACAAGGTAATTTCTTGCCAACAAACATGTCGCCTAACAATTTTGATTTTGCACCATCTTTTAAAGTTATAGAAAAGTTTATCGTTTTAGAAGTGCCCTAAAGAGTGCTAGCACAAACATAGTGGCCTCAAACTGCCTGCAATTTTTTTGGCCGAAGATTCAACATTCTAAAATCATAGAACATAAATTTGGTATGATAGCTTTAGGTCAGTATAGGCATCTCATTGTATTCATCGTCTTGTCAGCCATAGACTATTTTTATTACGTTTCAGTAAAGGAGAGTAAATACAGTCAACTAAAAAAGATTATGTCTATTAACGAACCGATTCAACTAAAAGGCCACGGTGAGAGTTGACAAACCGGATATAGAATTTACTCTAACAATGTTCAATCAACTAGATTACATATATGCATAACACATCTTCACCTAAAAGAATGAGAACATACCTTCTTGAAGATACATTTTTTACAGATAAGTGTGTTCCATTGTACAGCTTATGTAGTTTAAGAACGAAGTCGTACCACTTGAAATCCTGAAGAATTACCACCTGTCCATAACATAAGGCAAACAATGAAGTTATTATTACCTCATTTCCATATGCTTAATTGAAACGAATATGATAATCAATAACTTTGAGGAATACTATACTACCTCGAAATTTCCACTGCTAGGGTCAGCATTTGGTGTAATTTTCATGCCCCCGCCGAAATATTTTGCATTTCCAATGCAAACGGCTGTTACTTGAGGATATACTTCCCACTCGCCTTCATTGATCTGACCTTACAACAATTATTTGGGGGTATATCAACAATAATGCTCTTATTCAAGAGGCGTGACTGAGTTCAAGGACCGTAAGTGTAACATAACCATGTAATGGTATTGATACAAGAGTTTATGCATAAACTTATCATTACTCTTCAGAATACACTGACCTTGATCTTGAGGTCCTGGTTGCGGTGCCCGAAAAACCCATGCAAAGCACCAAGAACATAACATAAGTTCCCGAATCTCTTGTATTTAGAAGCATAATATCCTGCCTTTGCACTCCTGAAATATTTTAGTAAACATTACTACAAGACTATCTGGCAAGAGCGTTTAAACAGAATTTCAAAGTTAACCTTACAAATGAACATCGGCATCGTTTACAAAGTAATGAGGTTCATTACTTCCTCCATTAATCACACCAATATCTATCTGTGATCTCATTCCTGGAAGACACCTCACCTCCATCAGCACATCAGCAGATTATTAAGGTGACGCATAATTATAGTATACAAACATATAGGAATAAGAAACATGACAGTCCAGGAATAATGTCTGTGTGAGAATGGGAGAGGGTTAAGAAATATACCCTTAACTATGCGGTCAACAGATTCATGAGGATCATTTTTCCTGATGAATCACGTAACAAAGATGTTTGACTAAATTAACTCCCAAGACAAATGGTACACACATAACTATAAAGAAAGGCAAACTAACCAGCCAAAGGTTCGAGCAAAATCTGATGCAGTACCCAAGGGGATGAGCTGTAAAAAGGTGGAACATAGTTATATCTCTGTTTGAAAAACCACAGTAACAATTGAGAAAGTGATGTGAGTGCACTGGCAATAACTGTATGAGAAAACAAATTAGACCACCAAAATGTGATCCTAATCACTCACACCAAGTGCAGTTGAGTGGGAGGCCTCTCTGTCATTGTTAGTAACTGGTTTTCCATCCCAAAAGAAACCATTAACAACCTGCAAATTACGAGCATCATAAACAGGTGTTACAGTTAAAGAAGGGAATACGAATATCACGAGCAAAGAGGAAATGCTTATGCAACTCAAGATCCAGCAGGAGTCCTTAATTATAACCAAATTGCAT
The DNA here is from genome assembly GCA_036897365.1 of Geranium brycei. Classification (NCBI taxonomy): domain Eukaryota; kingdom Viridiplantae; phylum Streptophyta; class Magnoliopsida; order Geraniales; family Geraniaceae; genus Geranium; species Geranium brycei. The sequence continues at coordinate 4,458 of JAYMTP010008438.1, forward strand.
ATATGTGTTATTAGCCCACAGGTTAATTGATCATAAACACAATTGACATAAAGAACACTGCCATTTTGCTCCATCTAGGGCCAACCCAACACCTTAAAGGCACTAATTTTGGAGGTAATCATCCATAGTGTGATGATCAATGCTTGTTAGGGAGCCAAACAGAACAACATACAGAGGGAAAAAGCATGTAACATGTAGAAGCAATTCTGATCTGAAAGAAAGCCATTTAGAGCTTCAAAAGCAATCAGGTCACACAAAAATGTGCCAAGTACTTCGTCCTCTAACTATTCGTTCCAACTCAAGAACAAAATGAGGACAAAAATCCCATAGAATGTCAAGCTGCAGAGATAGAATCATTCATGATATATGTTGTTACCTTGAAAGAAATTTATAGAGGTAATACTACAATATCTCAGCCTCATTCCAATGAGAAGAAAAGCATACCTCGTGGAGAGTACCATCACCTCCAACAGCAATCACAGCTTCAGCACCCTCCCGTATAGCCTGCAAACAGACAGTTTAATGAAAAATTACAATACTGGTAGCAAAACTCCCTCAACAAAGTAACTAAACTGAAATTAAAGTTGAATCATGAAAGATAAAGATACCTACCTCCCTTGTGATGTCAATTCCATGAGAAGGACCTGACGTGAAGGACTCACAAATCTACAAAATTAAATCAACTGTCTCATAAATGCTCATGTGTTGTGAATAAATCCAAATACAAGCAAGTGCAGGTGAAAAAACCGTATAACAAATAGAATAACATACCATAAGAGACATTCTACAAAAGTATGTGATGCCCGTAAACCCATTTACAATTGATATAATTTTCTTCTTTACCAGTAATTCATAATTACCAAGTACTGCTCATATTTGTTTGACATATTTTCTAAATATCACAATCAAGAAGTATTCATCAATCATCACCGGCAAAATCAAATGCCACAAAACTACAGTTATGAACTTATGGAATAGCATAATATTTTTAATTAATGACCTTTCCCATGTGTATGTTAAACTGTAAGTTTGATAAATAACTCAAAGTAAACTACACTCATAGCTCATAGTAGAGCTTACAAATCCAAGTTAAAATTACAATCCAATCGTCCATATCTGTTGAGTCTTGTTGTAAGATATCGAGCAAGTGGTCACCCAATGTTAATAATAACCAAAAGGCAAGATGCATACACTCAGATAGATCACTCTTACGTGCAGAACCACATTACTAGATTGACACCCTTAAAAAGGATTGTTAGGCTTTGAGAGAAAAGAAGTGGGTATGGAGAAGAGTTTCAACTTTCAAGTAATTGAAGTGTAATTTTTTTAACATTATGCTGGGAAGTTAGGAAAGGCACAAGTGGTAAGGGTTTCTATTTGGTTCTAAAAAAAATTCTGCAGGCAAGACCGTGTCTAGTATGTTATTCCATAACCTCAGTGGGCTTCATTTGGCCATCTAAGTTGGTTGATCGGTCTGTGCAGATGAGGAAAAGTCTCTTTGGGTACAATTGCAAAAGAAAAAGAAAGATTTAGCTTGCAGCCAATGTAGTTCTCATGACCACCTAATCTATCAGTGCCAAGCACAACTTCATATTCAAAGACATTCACGATAGTCATGGACTTATGGAGGAGATGCAGCTCAAGCCATTAATGGACCCTCAAAACAGTCATATAGGAGGAAGAGACAAAGTACAGATAGAGAAAGTGCCAGAATGCCGGAAAAAATTTCAATTAGTGTGATAAAATTTCAATTCTCGGAGGCTAAAGATTAGTGTTGGACCTATGGGGTCAACCTCTTCCCTTACAGTTGCAAAAAAAAGGCAAGACTGTTAGAAGTTGGCTCGGGTAGAGCAGATAGATAGTGGCAGTGTTTGTTAGGATTCCACATAGTGAGTCCAAGTCCCATATCGGATAAATATAGGGTATAACGAGAGTTTATATACACATACACATTGAACCCAATACATGATTTGCTAGTCATGGGTCAAGAGTGAGCTCTAATGTATACATGTACTTTTCTTGATGGGTGCTCCTTGATAAGACCCGATTCTCCTCAATAGTGCCAACTGTCAACTACTGTGGATATCCAAACTTCAATTTATCAATTATGCCTTTGCAATGGAAGAAGTCATTTACTTGAAAAAAGGATGACCAAATTCATTGAAAAATCAAGACCGAGACAAGGGAGGGTAATTTTCAAGAGCAATCACATGGGTTTTCGCTAGCATCAAACAAAAAATATATTCAACTCATATCATCAACCAAGTACAGTTACAAAATGCATGAAAGAAGTGTATACTAGTCTAAGTTCTCCTGATGTTTACTACCAGTATCAAGCATGTTCCCTGATAGTACTAATCAAGGTTTTATCCCAACACAGACAACAAAAAAGACAATACTGTGCAGTTTCAGAGAAAAGAAATCCAGATAATCCAGTAATGATACAAATTATAGCCAATGCAAGTTAAAATTGCCAATACCATATCCATTACTATGAAGAACACCATGCAATTTAAGCACAGAACTAAGGTTTGAAAATAGAACTCACATTGCAATCTTGGCCAAGGCGAGACCGGACGTAAGGAAGCAGCTTCTTCCATTCCTTAGCGGTCTTCCCATTGGCGCCTGCGCTTCCACAATTCACAGATATAGCAGAAGCCGATTTCAAATCCATAATTGAACAGAACTGAGAGAGAGAGATGAGACCTCGAGGATTGACGACGAAAACAAGGTCACGGCGATGAGAAGAGGAGGCGCCGCCTCTGCGGGCGGAGGGTTGCTGATGCTGTTCAGCTCTGATCACCGACGGTTTAGCCATTGGTACACCTCCCAATGCTATGCGATAACACCATACCATTCCTGTATTTTACGAATAATAACTTGTTCATGTATGATTTGATCTCCATTTCATGGATTTGTGATAGGTTGGTTGTTGCTTACCGGAGCCAAAGGCATAGACTGTCAGCGTGAGCCTCCAATTCCAGAAATGCGGAGCTCTGTAGCGAAGTTGAGAAGACGATGGAAACGGAGGGGACGAATAGGGTTAGGTTAGCGACGCAGTGAGGTAGTGACTTGTGAGAGTGAGACCTCGACTTGCCCTCCTGTGCTTGGCACTGTTATCACTACGCTCCAGAGATGCCACTGTTACGGCGATAGGAACAAAGAGACACTTGATTTGGGCTCATTATAGGCTTGCACACTTGATTTGGGCGTTATAGGCTTGCCCACCCTCATGTCTCCTTTGTTAAAATCAAAGTCTAGTCGAACTTTTCAAGAACCGATAAGTTCTTGAACCGTCTCGTTTAATACTCAAACTAAACGATTGGATTGAGTCAACCTGATTTATTTAATATTAGATTATAGCTCCGCCTGATGTGCGGTGGTATTTACAAAATGTTACTGAATAATTAAAATTGTATAAGATACACAAATAAGATGAATTGAAGTATAATAGCCAAAATATAATTTGTAGCATATTTTGAAGCTGAATATGTTTAAACGTGACAGAAATGCAAAATATAAATAAATTAATAACATGAAATTATCGTTGATAATAATAAAAATATTAGCACAATTATTTCACGAAAATATGTAACATGGTAATTCAAGATGAGTTCTATGTCGCATTTCTTAGAGACTCGAAACAATTTCCATATCACCCACCATAATTAAGCAGTTAAAAACATTTGTACATAAATAAGAATAAAAATAATATAAATTAATTAAAAACATATGATAAATTCATGTTTTTCCGAACCGATAATATCATATTGCAGTTCAAATATTTGTGTTCTAGCTTTCTTTCGATACAAATATTAATTTTAGTTATTTATCTTTGTAGATTTCACTATTTAAGAATATAAAAATTATAAATTATAAAGTGAAATCAGAAAAAAAAAATTAAAATTAATATAGAATGAGAACGAAAGTGAAATAGAAAAAAAAGGGAAGGAAAAGAAAAAAAAATTAATTCAAAACATATGATAAATTCATGTTTTTCCGAACCGATAATATCATACCGCACTTCAAATATTCGAGTTCTAGCTTTCTTTTTATACAAATATTAATTTTAGTTATTTATCTTTGTAGATATCACTATATAAGAATATGAGAATTATAAATTGTAAAATGAAATCAGGAAAAAAATTAAAATCAATATAGAATGAGAATTAAAGTGAAATAGAAAAAAAGGAAAAGAAAAAAAATCCAAAAATTAGAATTAATTGATATAGAAAAAAATGAAAAATTCAGGAAATTTAGGAAAAAAATTCTGAAAATTAGAATTAAAAAAAGAAAAATGGATAATGACACTTTTTTACACCTAACTATAGTGAAATGACACTTTCATACCTTAACTACTTTTCTCTCTTTTTTAATAGCCTTACAATTTTTTGTGTCAACATATGCTAAAATGACTAAAGTACCCCTAGTTTAAGAAATCAGAATAGCACTGGTCCAATTTGATTTATCAAACCAGATTTAAAATAGTTCAAATTTAATTTTAGATTTGGGGACATAATTGTAATTGCATCTTAAATATAAACCAAATTGAACCAGAGATAAACAATAGTCTCATCATCACTTGCACTATTTGGATCAAGCAAAACCTCAGCTTCTCCCTTCAAACTATCTTGGAAAACATAATGCAACAAAAAAGTAAACACAAATAAAAGAAAACTCATGAATCGTCAACCAAATAAAACAAAAGAACACATATACCTGCACATAGAGCAAATCTTGCAAGTACTTGTCGGCTTTCTTGAAAGGGGTATCATAACGGGGGTGCTCAAAAAGCTTAGTAATATTATATTTAAGCTTGTCTCTTGTATCGCAAGTTGCAAAAATTCTCCACCTTCGAGCCTAACCACAACCACACCCAATTTTGTTTTAGAAATACATCTCAACCCAATAATCAAAAAGTCATAAGCAATTTCAATGAATCTCATGTCTAAAAGTAAATTCCAACAATGCAATTATTCATGATTAAGAAAAAAAAAGAATTTACAATTAAAATCGACAATACCATTGGCCATCACCATTAAGGAATTTCCTTTTTTTATTAGGATTTGCAATTAATGCCTGTTTTTACGTCTCTTTTTTAGATTTCCTATTCCTGTTTACTTTGAGAATCTTAAAGCCTATATAAAGGCTTCCCCTTAGTTATTGTAATCAGCTTTTGAGAATTAATGAACTTGAGATTTTCTCTCTTCCTAGCTTTGATTTGATTAACTTGATCAAACCAAAAAGTCGGTCCTAAGAGATTTCTTCAAATCCCTTAGTTGAGCGAGGCAGGTCTCAAGAGATTTCATCAAATCTCTTGATCGAGGTGCAATTCCGTTTCTTACGCTGCGCCAATAGTGGTGGCCGATATTCAAATAATTCTTTCACATATTCACAATGATTAATCAAGCTTACCACCTTTAAATCAATAGAGTTCATGATTTGTAAAAATAAAGATTAATATCAGGTAGGTACATTTAAGTTGACACATTTTGCAGGTAGGTACAGTTAAGTTTGAAAACTGATTTTAAGGTCAGTAAAGTTTCATTTTGTATCAAGTTAGACAAAATGTTAGATTTCAGTTAGTTTTTAGTGTGA
>JAYMTP010008439.1:0-10055 GCA_036897365.1 Geranium brycei
GGTTACCATAAGCTATGATCTGAATATTTCCTTAGACGAATGCCGATTCTTTCCTTGTTGCGCTCTGCCTTCTGCGCGTAGAATGTTGCAGAGAATGGCTTCGACATTTCGTGCGACATTTCCTGTTGCCTAAAAGATAAGCCAATATGAATGTAATAACAGAACCGAACGAAGGAAAAAATTAAAAATCGAACAAAATAGAATTGTTTTGGTTCTTATAAGTGAAACCGATAGAAAATCAAAATGTAATATGATGGGTTTGACCTTGGACACATGACCTGTTTTGGGTCGTTGTTATTCATCAAAAGGTTATAAAAATATCGGCCAACAAAAAATAAGCTTACAAATAAAAGAATAGGGCACTGACCCAAACCTAACAAACAAAAAGTAGAAAACAAAACAGAATCGGTTTGGTTTTAGTTCATATAAGTGGAATTGTTAGAAAATTGAAATGAAAATTGATTGGTTTGTAAACATGGCTTGTTTTAGGCCATCGATATTCGTCGATTGAGCCTAAAAATTTTAAGCTCACAAAAAAATAGTTACGAAGATGAAAATTTTGTATAGAAAAACGATTCAAATAAAACCAAATTGAAAACTAACCGATTAACTCTTCTTAGCTCGATTTCAGTTTTGATTTCCTTAGAATCGAGATGTGTTCGGTTTGGTTTTGAATTGATTTAACTGAAAAAAATGTTCAGGGAGTGTAATGTATGGAAATTGAAAATGTATGTGCAGGGAGTGTTCAGAGGGGGGTGTGGGACAGATTTGAACCATGGGGTGGCTATTGTGGGTTATGGAGAGACTGTGAGTGGTAAAAAGTACTGGATTGTGAAGAACTCATGGGGGCCAGAATGGGGAGAGAAAGGTTACATAAGGATGGAGAGAGGAGCTAAGGCTAAAGAGGGAGTTTGTGGCATAGCCATGGAAGCTTCTTATCCAATTAAGTCTTCAAAGGATTTGTTTTGAGGAACCAACAGTCTCAGGTAAAGATGAACTATAGACCTATGATCCATGTGTTTGTGGTTAAGTAGAATAAATATTGGGTATTAATGTTGGTTGGTTTGCTTTCCATGGATAATGAATCAATCAGACAAATTTTAATGTGTGAGAAGCTTGCAATTTATTATATCATGTGTTATTTGGGAATTTATGTAATGGTTAAAATATATGAGTGAAGTTATAACTTCGATTTTTTAAATAGGTTCCTACTTGTACGTACTTAAAAATAAATTTTATGGTTGGGTAATTGTTGGATTAATTTTCAAACTTGTTACAAGTATTTTGTAAATAAATATGTCACTTCATATAAACAATCTGAAATTTGTTATGGTGGTATATTTAGTCAATATTGTGACATTAACAAACACTTTGAATTACTTTTTATTTTCCTTTACCAATTTACAAAGCGATCATTTCTTCAATTCGCTTAAGGGGAAATTACACTTTAGTATGGTATACTTTAAATTATATTAATTCAGTAAGATAAAATTATTTTCATATCACCACATATAACATAGTTAGATATTGGTATGAAATGTCTAAATTATGGATGAAGTAAAATTTAATTAATTAATTGAAAATAAATATTTAAATATTACTTAAATAAAAACTAATATGGTAAATTTTAATAATATCTTATTATTTAAATATTAAATCATTTTTAATTAATTCTATAAAGGGAATTATTGCCATTTTGAAAAGACCAAAAAGTTAAATATTAACTTTTTCATCTATGTTAAGTAAGTTAAAGTAAACTAATAAAAAAAATAAAGTTCCCAGCAGTGAATTGATGTATTTAAATGTACATCATTAAAAATTAAATAAAAGAATAAAATGAAAATATTGTCAAGAATATGGCAGTGAAATGAAAATCTTGTTCAGTACACTTTATTAAAATATAATTACCCATTCTTTCTAGGATAAATTGGTTTTGAATCTGTTTGCAATTAGACTAAGCTTAAGGGATCATGCCAAAATAGATTAACGATCTCTCAACAAAAAATGTAAAGCTCAACAGTCACGGTGCTCCTTAGGGACAATAGGTCAATGTGTTTGTTACGAAGAATAAAATATTATAACAAAATTTTAAATTATATCTAGTTAAAAATTATATTGATTTACGGAATATGAAAAATTATTTAGAGGAAATATAATTAAAAACAAGGCATAATTATTATAAAAGAATTATTTATTTTGTATGTCCTAACCTTAAGACACGCAAAAATTATAGATACAAAAACTAATGGTCTAAGATTATATAAAACTAATCAAAAGGTCTATGAGAAACATGATAAATGAATAAAACTCTTGCATGTTTTGTTTACTAGGTTAGGGTACTCATCAAATAAGTCTTATCTTCTTAATAATCTAAGGTTCTTATATATTATCTAGTCTGAAAATAAATATGTGATATTGATTTTTTCTAAGCATATGTTGTGTTGTATAATTGTATTTGATGTTGAGGTGGCATTTTGTTTTAATATTTTGATTCAAATCTAAACCAACAAAAGATTGATTCTACACTAACCCTCAAAAGAATATAATGAGTATTTTGGACATATTGTTTATTTCCATCAGTTTTAACAAAAATTGTGAATGTAACATGGTTGAAAGCTAGAACATTAAAATTAAAATTATTTGGACTCAGCAAGACAATCTTATTTTGCAATTATGGAAAAAAAGAGTGACCATCAAGATTTAATAAAAACATAAGTTTTATAGTTTTTATACAATTATCTCTAAAATAATGGGTAATTATGAACCATCCAATTAAGTTAATCAATTAATAATATTATTATGCCAACAAATTAAAACAATAAAAAATAGAGAGGATGGGTATGATTTTTGAATGAGTGGTGTTGTTTAAGAGTAAATAAATTAAGGGTTATAATAGTAAGTAGTGAAAAGGGAGAAAGTGGCCAACCGTGTGGCCTTGAACAGACCAAAACGACAGTGAGATATCGCGCATGCATGTCGTCTGACCCGACCCGCCTTTTCTTTGACCAACACAATCACTTCCTTCGTTTTAATATTCTTCTCGTTATAAAGTACAATAATGACTGCTTTTACTATAAACTATGTTGATTACTGTAATTAAATATTCCTAATTTTCGATTACCACAGCACCCATTGGAAACGACAATCGATCCCCTTATTGCACGTCGACCAATTTATTTAATGTTCTAAATACTTTATTAACCCCAAATAAATTATATATACAATGTGAATTCTACGCATTTAGAGCGGAAAATATAATCTAAATATATTTTTTGAAGACAAAGGAACCTCCATATCGAGTAGAATCCTTCCGTAGTACCCGTGCAAGAGCCCCGGAAAAATGATCGGGCTCAAGCTTCCGATCAGGACCAAACGGGCAAGAAATGTCATAATATAAGTAGCCTCCTTACTTGATCTATGAATAAAAACAATTGAAAAATTTACATAATTTACAAAAGGCAAAAAACAATCCCTAATGATGAAACCAGCTTGAGAATAAGGAAAAGAACCAGAATTAAGGATCCCGACAGTAACATTGTTGTCAGTCTCAAACAGAATCCGATCTAGACCTAATCAGATCGTCCTTTCAATATGATTTATATTAATTTCTCATACTTTTTTATATGTGACCTTATTTCATTTACGACTTTACTCTTTTACACATCAGCTTATTTTAAAACATATGTCACCTTTAAAATTATTTATGAGCAATGCATGATTATATTTTTAAAACACCTCCAACATATGCTCAAATTGGTCATGTTGAGAAATGTTGAACTAAAATAGAACTAAAATTAATTCAATTAATTTAATTGAATTGTTTGGACCAACAACATCTCTCGTCCTCTGTGACTCAATATTCTTTAGAATTATTTTTTTTGATCGGCAATAATTGAAGACATTCTACAATACTAGCATGTACCAAGACTCAAACTAAAAGTTTTTTATATGTTAAGTGAGCTCCTTACCGCTTGGCCCAATACTCTTTAGAATTCTTTTCTTTTTACAATTACGGTTTCTATTCTACATAAAAGATACAAACTCAAAAACCCTAATCCTCTACCTTTTAAATTCTCTTTAGATTGTTGATACTCTCTTCACACGGTTAGACTTCGAATAACGTCCACTGTTGTATCTTAGGTGACGATTGCCAACATACTCGGTAATAAAGCGTTTTAAGAAAACCGGTTATCGTGCATCTATATATTCAATCCTCGTTACGATTTAATCTAATCTCAATTATATGTCTTATTGTTGACGAACCTCTACGAGACTGATTTCACCCACAGCGAGATATGTAGAAACCGGTGTCGCCGCCGCCACCCACCAAGGGATTGATTTCCAGCTCAACTCACCTAGATTTGGATCGCTCAGAGCCGGCTTCGTTGACGTCCACGGGCACGAAGCTGTTCCCGAGTGATAGCAGGTGACCCACCACGCAGTCCATATATATGGAGTTCATGTTGGTGCGATGAAGGCTCAATTTCAATTTGTATAGTTCAACTTCATGCTCTTCTTTTTTCAAAAAACAAGCCTATTGAATTTGTTGTCATGGATTTGGGGAGTTTGTGTTTTAAATTTGGGGATTTTTAATGAGATACCTAATGACTTTCCAGTTATAGAGAGAGAGTGAGAGGAGAAAAAAGTTGAAGAAAAGGCACAATAGTCATTTTACATGTTGTTTTTAATTGTTGATTTTAAATTAAAAATAAAATTATGCCATTAGTTCAAGTTACTATCATAGTGAGAATAAAATAGTTATTCCATATTTATTGAACAATTGTAATATTTGAAAATTATATAACAAGGATATTTTGGATTTGTTACAAACCAATTCTAATATCTTCAAAAAAATACCTTAAATATAGGGAAAAAAGTTGAGAACTTTGTAAGAAAAAACAAATTAAGTTAGAACTGAAAATATCGATAGATATTTTGCATATGTTTATTTTTATTACTCCTTTAACAAAAATTGCAACTCGGATGGACCAATGCACAAGAATTACGTTGGATTGAGTAATTGTGCAAATGTGGTTTCAAGTTATAATTTTATTGCTTCAAAAAAAAGTTATAATTTTATTTTTTGATTTCCTGTTTCTTTTGGAAAAGGGAAATAAAACAAATTCAGGATGAGAGTGTTTGCGTTTATTATGTAGTTGTTTATATATTGTATACTAATAATAGAATGCATGACACCTTCTCCAAAAAATTTATTCCCTGGTTGATCGATTTTGGTTTAAAGTGAAACATTTAAGAACAATTAACACCAACCAATGATGATTACTTTTAGTTCAGATAGATTATGTTCTATCTAAGAACGTGCAGGAATAAACTAAATTGTTTAATGTATTCTTCAAACAAATTTGAATTAATTTGTTTCCAACAGAAACAATTAAATTTGTTTGAACTCATTTCATTGATTCATATGGGTAATGAAAGTGCAAAAGTTAATTAATCAATTATTTGTGTTAGTTCAAACGTGTCTGATGCTCAGCTTGAGACCTATATCTAGGTGTGTCCCCCACCATAAAAACCCTAACAAGTTTAGTGAGATAAATTTTAAGACTTGGTAGTAGAAGGTTTCTGAGCTTAAACCCGACACGCAAAAATTATGCGGGTCAAATTTCAAACTTCGGACAGTGTACCGGTCGGTCACAAGTAATACAGGGAAGTAAGTTAACGACACCGAGTTTATCAAACCCAAATGACAATTGGTTACTTAACTCAAAACACTCGAATTTAATCTTTCTGTTAATCTTAGTCGATCGAAAAGTTGAAGCCAGTTTAGGTGCGAGAAAGGTGGATCATGCAAAATGAGAGATTAAATAATTAAATTTAAATAATCAGATAACGGGTTGAGGCAACGAATATACGAATTAGAACTCCGGAGAATAAATTAAATTAAGAATATGCTTGTTAGTGTTTCTAACTTAGGGCGATAACGAGAACTCCTATCTTACCTGGAAGTCCCCTCCAGGTGAATAAAAGGTCTTTTTCAACTAAGCCTAAATGGACCTGCAGCAACCAACCTATTCATAGTCATGATTTAACCGGTCAAAAAGTATTACGTTATGTGAATTCTCCTAACTTTCGGTGTGTCACCTATGGTCATTACTACCCATCTATTCCTAGTGAGGATTTAAACCCAGTTTTCAATTATCATTTCCATTTACTAACTCCCATTCCGAGTTATATTAGTAAACTTAATCAACCTGTTCGCAATTAAAGGAACAAAGCATTAAGCACATATTAATTGAAATCACCCTACTCGGGCAGCAAGTGATCGATCCGAAAAAAAGTATCACTTTTTCGGCTCATTTTCCTCCCACCTTTGGCTTGTTTTGTCCCACACGAGTACATTTTACCCCTATTTTAGACCTATTTTACCTCACGGGTCTCTTGAGAGAATATTGCATATTTTGGGTCTTTTTGGCCGCTTTTTGGAGATTTTTGAAGATCACACATGAGGACACTAACCACTCCCCGTGGCCAACGCGTAGAAGTCATCGTGGATGCACCTGATGGAACTCAAGCCTATGCCTGAAGTCCAACGTGGTCAACCGACCACAAACCGTGTTCAAGACCCAAGCTCCCGTGTTCAACTCCGTTCTCGGCCGAGTCCATGGTCGAGGACCACGCCATGTGGCCAAGTCTGTGGCCAGCGATCACTTTAGAAGTTGTGGAGCTGTTCCCGGGGCTTGGGGAAAAGAAATTGACCGTGGCCCCGACCACGCCTTGTGGACAATCCATTACCAGAAGATCAGTCAAAGGTTGTAGAAGTGGGCGAGTCGTCTCCCCTAAAGACAAGGAATCGTTCCGGCCATGACCTCGTGCCAACCACCACGCCTCGTGGTCAAGTGGCAGACTCGACTAGTATAAATAGCCAACCCCTGATCTCATTTACATCATCCCTCACTTCCACATCTCACCATTTCACTATACATTCTCTCTAGTGTTATTCGTGTTCTTCAGAACTCGTGTCTGAAGACTCAAGGTCCAAGCTTATAGGAAAGGTCCAGAGATCAAAATCATGTATTGATTCTGACACTGAGAACCAAATGGGTTTTATTCTCTTAAACCTTTCTTTGTAAATTATTTTATCAATGAATGCAGTTTGATTCTCGTTTATATTTCATTTCGTTATTTATGTTGTTCATGAATTTTATAACGCATGATTTAATTTATAGATTTGCATGTTTATCGTTATGAATATGAACTTGTCTTTCTGATTGTGCCTCGGGGTTGAGGCGATGTCTTAGTTAATTATGGATTAGGAAAACTTAGGTAATTATTTATATTCTTGTAGCGTCGAGGAGGGAGATTCTATCAAATCTATACTTAAAGCTACATCCCCTTAATTGCGAACTGTCTGATAAAGTCTACTAGCATAACGTGACAGGGACCCAGTAGATGGATCTGATTGGTAGGAATTGGGTTTAAATCTGACCCTTGAGTGAGGCTGGTTAACACGGTAGTAGCATTCATAGGCTCACCCCCGAAAGATCCAGAGTATTCACAGACCTTAATGCTATTGGGAGAGGTAAATCTATCATATATTGCGTGTAGGTTCCTTCTTACCCCACTATAGACCCTGCATCCACCTAACAAGGGGGTACAGTGGTTGATTAGGAATTCCCGTTACCTCCCTAAGAAGCAACACCTCAAGCACAACTATAATTTAGTTCGTTTCCCGAATTTATTAGTTGATTGATTCATCTGTTTCAATCTATGTTTAGATTAATTTTTTTCATCTACTTTATAAAATTTTCATTTCTTGTTGTGCTTTTCATTGTTACTTTGTTTTTACAAGTTTTAACCTTAACCCCACATTTTCGAACAACCAAGATTAGTCACGAGACTCGATTCGGGTGATTAAGATTTGGTAAACGAGAGTAGCCACCTTGTCCTTTGGGTTCGATATAAACTCAGGGTCGTAAATTACTTCCCTGTATTACTTGCGACTAGTACACTACCAGCACGTGTCTTGGATCACACTTGCATATTTTTGCGGGTGCGATTTCGGTGCGTGAGCAAGCATAATAAATAATTACCTAGATTCCCCTAGTTAAATTCATTCATTCATTACCTCAAATCCCTAGATGAAATCAGCAAAGCATGGTCAAAAGCCTATTCAATTTATACATACTGATAGTGAATTAAATCATACATGTATTTGAAAGTCATGAAATACTTAAGGAACTGTAGAAGAAAGTCGTTTCGGTTCGAAAATGCCTGGCTTCGGGAAAGGGAGTGTACGATGTTGGTGAAAGAGGTGTGGGAGTCTACTAAGGGCCGATCGATCCCGGCACGACTTACGCTAGTTGGGAGGAAATTGCAAGGGTGGGGGCTGAGTATTACAGACGATCTAACTAAACAGATTCGGGGTCTCCATCAGTATATGGTTAATACTCACAGAAGGCGGGCTGTTCGGGACCTGGAGGTACATGAGAAAGCTAAAAGGGACCTCTATGAAGCTTTGATTCGGCGGGAGATAGTGTGGAGACAACGTTCCAAGAAGCTCTGGTTGCAAGTTGGGGATCGGAACACTCGGTTCTTTCACGCTTCGGCCACGAATCGACAACGATCAAATTTCCTACACCAACTTCAGGACTCAGAAGGTATGTGGAGAAGGCGGGAGTCGGGGTTGGGCAATTTAATTGTTGATACGTATAATTCGATTTTCGAGGCATCAGAGGTAGTTATAGGACCGGTGCTGGAAGCGGTGAATCCGGTAATCCTCCAAGCTCATAACCAGATTCTACTCTGTCAGGTATCAGAGGAAGAGGTGCGGCGGGCTGTGTTTGACATGCTTCCGGAGAAGTCGCTGGGTCCGGATGGCTTGAACCCCGGCTTCTATCAGGGCCATTGGGACATTTTGAAGGCTGATATAACGGCGGAGGTTAGGGAGTTTTTTCGGTCCGCAGAGTTGCTTAGTGGGCTGTACGACACCAACATTGTTCTTATACCTAAAAAGGCCCCGCCGATGTCGATGGTTGATATGCGTCCGATAGCGCTATGTAATGTTTTTTATAAAATAATTTCAAAGGTTCTGGCTAACCGTCCTAGTCAGGTGATGCCTCTGGTGATATCGGAGACACAAAGCGCGTTCATTCCAGGGAGATTGATAACGGACAACGTCCTCATCTCGTTCAAATTGATGCATCATATCAAACGAAAGAGATAGGGACGGGAGGGTATTATGGCCATTACGTTGGACATGGCGAAGGCATATGATAGGGTGGATTGGAGATTCCTGTTGCAGATGCTCGAAAGGTTAGGCTTTCACTCCCATTGGGTCCGACTGTTTTCTACGTGCATATCCTCAGTTCGATATAATATCGTGACCAACGGGCAGTCCCTATCTATTAACGTCCCGACCCGGGGGTTGAGGCAAGGAGATCCATTATCGCCGTTCTTATTCCTGATCTGCGCTCAAGGGTTATCGGGGTTGATATCGAAGTACGAGACGGCGGGGTTCATTCATGGGTGTATGGTGGCGCGGGGGCTCCCTCTATAATTCACTTATTTTTTACTGATGATTCGTTGGTGTACTGTCGGGCGAATATTTCAGAAGCATGTAGGGTGATGGAGCTACTAGAGGTGTATGGGAGGGCTTCTGGTCAAGAGGTGAACAAAGCTAAGAAATCTATCCTTTTCAGTGCAAACACAGCCTTGCAAGTTCGAGCATCGATTTCCCTTCTCATAGGTTTTCGAATTGAAGAATGTGGGATGACCTACCTTGGGTTGCCAAATATGGTCAGGAGAAGTATGGAGGCCGCTTTGGGGTATATTAAAGACCGAGTCCGAAGCAGAATCACGAGCTGGGATGGACGATTCCTATCTAAGGCAGGACATGAGGTATTGTTGAAGGCAATAATCTAAGCGCTTCCAGTATATATGATGAGCATATTTCTTTTGCCAGATGGACTGTTATCTGACTTGAAAGTGATGTGTGCGAGGTATTGGTGGAACGGGTGTTAGAGTTGTGCTCTAGCCCAATGTAATAAGTTATCCACATTGTAATGTTTTATCATCTTTCAGAATAAATAAAACGG
>JAYMTP010008440.1:0-10052 GCA_036897365.1 Geranium brycei
ATAAAATGAGTACAAAACATGCAGCGACGGTGGTCAATCGCTGTCATCCTCGTCGCCATCGTCTTCTGCACCTCAGATTTGTTGTACATGAAAGAATAAACTCTAGATCGGATCGAAACTGGCTAAAATAAAAAAATAACAAATCGGAAATCAATAACAACATAATTGATAGCAGATTTAACATGAAATAGCGCTACTTATATCGGATCAAAATCGGCTTCAATGAAAAAACAACAAATCGAAACTACAAAACAACGAAATCAACATAAGATAAAACAGAAAATCACGCTATTTATCGATAATTCTCAGCCGAATCGACGACAACAAATCACATGCCTCACCGTCTCTGAGTCGAAGCCAAAATCGCTCTGCAACAAGTCAAACGTCGTGCGCGTAGTTATGAGAAGCCAAACCGTCAAAATGGGGTATTAGGTCTGCTAAGCAAAATGACCTCAATACCCCCATTTAAACGTCTGTCTCTATTAAGTTGGGAGACTCTCCGTCCGCACCTGGTGTCACCATCTCCTCTCTCGCGTGTCAATCCTACGGTTGGTATAAAGTTTGGACGTTTGGACATTTTTTTGGGGTTTGTACTTGATATCTGCTATATATATATAGGGAAGCATTCGGCTAAGAACCAATTGTGGTGTGAGAACATGAGAACCACTAGACAATCACTTATTTCAGTTGGACATTCATTCATTTTCAATGACCAAAGTCAGTTCTCACCTGATTTGTCCTCTATATATATATATATATATATATATATCACATGAGAACAACCAATTAGTGTTAGAACGTTATAACAGATATGGACCGTTAGATATGTGGTGTGGAATGGGCCTGCCAATTTAATGGAAAAGCTGATGCGTGAGGGTAATTTGGGTAAATCACGTGGAGGTGTAATCCGTCTTATATTATGATTGATTAACTTTCCAAAATTAATTAATTCCTTTATGTGAAAATCATATATGTATTTAATACATCGAACTAGGTTTAGGTTTTGTATTTTCTGGTTTTGCGCTCCATTAATTCTTTTGCCTTTGAGTTTGTTTCCAGTTGTGTGTCTCAGCCGATTTCGAAGTTGTAAGTCGTTTGATCCAATTGTTTTTTTGTGGAGTTGGGTTTGTTTTGATTCTGTACACTGTTGTGGTACTCATTCTTGACCACAGTTTACTCTGTCAGGCTCAATCAAGCAATGGTGAGGAGGAAGATTACTCGCAGTCGCAGTAAAGGGAAAGGTAAATGGTTTTGGGATTTAAGTTAAGTTATTGTTTTAGAGCAATATGTGTATTTTGAATTGAATAACGTTGTGTGTTCTACAGCTTAGTAACCTAATATGATGGGCAATTATAATATTGGCCAGTGTTGTATTTGCAGTGGCCAAACCTAATATTGGACAATTGAACCCTGATTTTCACATGATTTTAAATATATTTTTTTACCAATGTCCAGTAAATAATGAGAATGTATGGTGGTTTTGCAAGAAGCAATATATCGTATAGTGTATCATAATTTGAACATGAATGGTTGTTGTGACAGCCTAAATGGCTACTGTATAGTTTGAATTCAGTGTTTCATATTGTTAGAAATTATTTGGGTGTCTCATTCATTTTTTTATCCTCACTTTCCCGTAGACACGCATATTTCGTTCAACCGCATGAGGGACAATGATAGCAGCGACATCGACTTCATGGATGAAATTGAATTTGTCGAAAGCCTTGCTCCCCGTAGCAGGCAGGGTTTGCATGAACAACGGTCACGTCCAGTGGTGTTGGAAACTGACGGTTCAGATGGCTCTCCACAGCACCCCGCCAAGCCTGCTTGAAGACCTAGGGGATTGAAGAAGAAAGAATATTTCAATTCCTGGTCAACCACCTCTCCATTGTTCAACACACTATTTTTCATGTCGGACACACAGAAGGACGATGTCTGAGCAATGGGATTCGGGAGTGTGCTTCATGTGCAGCTTAAAACTATTCCACCGGAGGTAGCGCAGTGGCTTGCTAATGCGATGTGCACCTCGACAATGGCACTATTACTCGGCCTGAATAAAGAGATTCGCGTGAAGATGGAGGATGTCGAATATACTCTTAGACTCCCTCGTGAGCATATGAAGATACAGGTTATGACTCATGTCCCGGCATCCCCTGCTCTGTTGAAGTGGAGGAAACAGTTTCGTACTGGTGACTTTAAGGTTGGGGTGTCGGATTTATATGCTGAAATTGGCGAGCAACTTGACGGTGGTGAATTGTTCAAACAGAATTTCTTGGTTCTTGTTTCCACCGTCTTGGTGTACTATGGGACGACTACTTATTGTAACCAGTCCCCTTTTCATGCAATTGAAAATGTTGATGAAGCCAGAGAGTTTGATTGGTGCACACCGATGTAAGGTCTTCTCTTGTTGGGTGGAAGGATAAGGTTGTGATGTTGAGAATTGCGGAGGAGGTCCACAATTCTCATTTTGGGGATGGACGGATCCGTGAAACCCGACCTGACGTTTTGTTCGTCGATGACGTACCTCTTCAAGCAGTTCCAGACCACATTAGTCCAGAGAAACATCCAGTTACAGATAGCGACGAGGACGATTCTCCTGCTCGCATTATATCTAAGGTACCCCTTGGCTCTTTATATTATCATAATGCATTCGTAATGACACTGTTTCATATTCGTTTAATTTGGACATTACAGCGTATGAAGAGAATGCGTGGACTGTATGATGACATCCTGCACATATCCGGTGAATTTCGTGATATGTATGCTGATATGAGGAACACACTTGGAGGTGATCCGAAAGTAGTCCATTTGGTTCTTTGTGACGATAAATCTCGTGCGAAAGAAGCATCAAGTTCATCAACTCCCTATTATGAGGATCCCCGCAACTTGACAATAATTGACCACATTATTGAAGTGAACAACAAAGGTGTTGAGAATTTCATTGTGATGCGTAGCTGCAACAGTCCATCATTCAGTCTTGGACTCACGCAAATGGAGGAAAAGTTTGATGCCGTTGAGATATTGTAGGAGATGGCAACCCTCGACCGTCAGCAGACATCCCCACATGACAGTATGAACTCTTTCCGTCGGCTGTCCACAGTTGGCAGCCATGGTCCAGACCATCGCATGTTCATGGATGAGGTTGCCAGTATTGGGAGGTCAGCCTGTGTTGGGTTAAGCTCCGGAGGTCAGTTGAGAACCCCATTGGGGGCAGATCAGATGGACAATAACTCTGCCCGATCGAACCGTCAACGCACACCTATGAACGAAAGTTTCAATGTTTTCCGACCGGTGTCTAGCCTGGACGACGATGTTTCCGGCCAGCGTTTGTCGATGGATTGCGTTGACTAAACAGCTAAGGACGCATGCAATGCATCAGTTTTGAACGTCTCGAGGACCCTAGTAGTTGCTGTTGACCCTAACGATAATATTGCCAACCGTGTTGGGAAGCGGATTGTTGCTGATTCGGGTGTTTTGTTGTCTTCCATTAGCAACCGACATACCGACTTCACGTCGGACATGCTTGCACACGAACAACAAATGTATGACTGGTTCATGAACAAGCGGATGAACAAATTGGATGACGAGTGAGTCAAATATTCCCTTGTTGAATTCTCTCTTGAAGATTCATTTACACTCCTCAGTCGTAACATTTTATGACTTCTTGTCATATGCAGTCGTGTTATTGTCAGATATGGCGATGATGACTCAATTGACTCGAAGAGATGTCGGTCCCTGATGCAGGGTTCCGTTGTCGAACCAGAGCTCATCACTATGTGGACAAGATTCTTGACCTATATGGAGGCCCAACGTGATCCTAATGTGCCATACAGGATCTTTTTGGGGCCAATTCCGAGTGTATGTGTTTTTAATTCCCTATAAATAGCTTTCGCCCGTGAATTTTAATTTTGTTATACTTGAATGCAGATGTTATTGGGGCAAGATCCTTTCAATGCCTTAGAATTTGATCAGGCCATTGCCATTGAGCTGCAAAATTCGGTGGGAAGATTGAAGATGCTGATTTGGTAAATACCATTCAAACTCTGTTCGATTTCATCGTTTCCGCGTGCTTATTTTTTTCCTTCTGTTTGTATGGCAGATTACTATCGCGATGAAGGATGAGAGCCACTTTTGGGTATTGTGTTTTGATACCGCGCGCGCTGAGATTCTTATTTTCGACAGTATATTCACCCTGCCCGGGACTGGGACTTATAGTGATGACCCTATACCAATTACAATGGTATACTTGTGTCCTATGATTGTGTTATTTTTAATTCTTCACAACTTACCAAGTATGTGTTTTTAAATACAGCGTGATCATCTACTTAAACACATTGACCCCTTATCACAACGGTTGTATGATACATTTAAGGACGTACACCCGCATAGGCTTAGAATTCCGTGGGAAACGAAGGATAACATTATTGACTGTGGTGTTCAAGCAATGTTTGCAATGGAAAGTTATATCGGGCACCGTCAATGGAGTGGTCGTCTCCCTCCCGAAGGTTTAATGGTATTCATATTCCGAAGCTTCAATTGTATTGTAATCAGTTTGTACTTTGTGGATGCTGACTTGTGGTGCTTCTATTTAACAGCAGATGAAGATGATTATAACGCTTCGGGTTCGTTTCTTCGTTCGGATGGTTATGTGGGAGAAGAATTGCACGCGGGACACAATAATCCAACGGGCGAACGGATATTACTGTTGTCGAAAGTCTGCGATTCAGCTTGATATTGACTAAAAGCATTACATATAGTTCCTCATTAAGTTATAGTACCAATACTTTATTGAACACCAAGTCAGCTATGCGTTTTTAAGAGTCGTGTACTGTTTTGAATTATGTTTTGCTACATTTTTACCTTTGTTAAGTTGTCAGTTACTGTATTACCTTTATTGAATTACATTGCCATAAGTGCACCTTCCCTCACAAGTTTTTGTCCATTTAATTTCTTCTGCATTTGACTTTGCATTCATTTTCCGCCAAGTTATTCGTAAAATAATCAAGGGGTAATTCCATGTCAGTACCCCAACTTTGCCTCATTTCCAAAATCAGTACTCCAAATTTGAAAGTTTTTTTGTCGATACCTCAACAATTTTCAAGTTACACTTAAGGTAACGGCTGTTAAATATAACAGAATTAGTTTGTAAAAAGTCTAAAATACCCTCAATAGTTATGAATTGAAGTCTGACCGGTTTAAATCCGATCAAACTGGTTCAATCTGACCGGTTTAATTAGTAATAATTAAATAATACTAATAATGGTTGATAATTAAAATAATATTAATTTTATTTAATAAATTATAATCATAAATATTTTGAATAAAAGATTATTACATTTTTATAAATATAATTACATTTAATAAATATAATTACATTATAAATAATCTTTTATTTAACAAGATTTGGGTTCCCTAAAAAAACAAGATCTGGGCTGTTTCAGAAACAAAACAAGAACTGGGCAATGTCAAAAACAAGATCTAGATTGGGTAGTTTCAAAAACAAGTTCTGGATTCGAAAGAGGCGTCAATCACGCTGGCTCGGCCTCTGCGTCAATGACACCGTAGGGCTCGCAGCGGAACCAGATGAGTTGGTGGGCGTCGCCATCGGGCTGGCGACGGTGGAAATTGCGGTGGCAGCCGCAGGCGGCTAGCGCGACAGCGGGAGGGGGAGGGATTGGGCATGAACTCTCCGCAACCGTCTAAGGAGAGGCCGACGATGGAGGTGGTGGTGGGAGCGGTGGCGGTGGCACCTGGTGGAGGAGAAAGAGATGGGTTTGGACTGGGGAGGGGTTTTGGAGTCTGGGCATTGATTGAATCCTCCATGGCTAAGAGCTCACTCAGACGACTCACCCGTTGCTATTTGTTGTCTCTCTTTCTCTCTGGTTTGATTTGTGTTAAAACAACAAAATTGTCTCTCAAATCTCAGAAATAAAATCAAAGAATGCAAATTTTAAATACATTTTTTTTTGAAAATAATCAAAATCGAAGATGATGGAAGAACAAAATCAAATAAAATATTTAAAAGCAATTGGGTAAAAATGGCATGATGGCAAAATTTAAAAATTTGATGAATACTTAGGGGTTTTTTTTAGACATTTTACATTTTAATAAATTTTGAATATTTTAAATTATTAAAAATTATGATAATAATTTATTAAATAAAATTAATATTATTTTAATTATAAATCATTATTATAATTTTAATTATTAATAATTAAACCGGTCAGATTGAACTGGTTTGATCGAATTTGAACCAGTTAAACCGGTCAGATTTCAATTCATAACTGTTGAGGGCATTTTAGACTTCTTACAAACTAATTCTGTTATATTTAACAGCCGTTACCTTAAGTGTAAATTAAAAATTGTTGGGGTATCGACATGAGGCAAGCTTAGGGTACTGACATGAAATTACCCCAATAATCAATGGTCATGTTCATTTTGTGCCATATATGGCGACACAGTACATTAGTTCAACAAAGTCGGTGATAAGTCAATATGGTTTGTCCAATTCATTTGTTCGATGTTATAACGCACGCATAATTATAGGACAGCCACTCCCAGAAATATGTAGACATAGTACTTGTGCAAGGAGCCACACATGTGTAACACATCATTAAACTATATGTCACACACAATCACATATATGTAACACGTGGACACGCATTATTATGCAGTCACTTCAAACTCTGAAGCCACACATATGGAACACATGGACAAATTAGATATTGAGCAGTCATACTACAATCCAATTATATTTTTTCTTCGGATTGTGTTCAGTATAGCCGTCGTATAATGTCACATGGACATATTATTATCCAACTTCGAATTGCATATGGAGTTCATAATTTTATTAACGAAGCCACTTGTATGTGAACATGGACATTGAAGAGTTGAAGTTTATCTAACATGAAAGCTGTTATATAGAAGTCACACATGTTATAGCACATTGAAGAGTTCAGCACAATATATGTGTTCATGTGCCAATGTTGTTACGTTTCTCATAATGAATTTGTTTATCCATACTTACTTTTATGTTAGCCACACTAGCCTAGACACTGTCAGAGGATTTAATCAAAGTGGCCATTTTAGACCTCGTTGCAGCCATACTGCTTTACTGAAAGCCACGCGTTGTCACCAGCAGCCAAACCCAATAACCATCAATCAGACAGTGAATATTCACCATTTATGCTATCCCCACCACCGCGTTATGCAATTAACGAATTGACTAATATTAATATTCATTATCTTACGTCCGATGTTGACCTAATTCCCTTGTTCAAATTGTGTATGGGAATGAAGATTTATTAATTTGTTTCAGATAATATATTATTTTATTTTCTCATTACAAATATCATATCCCTTATTGAATGCAATTAATATCTTGTTTATGCAATTTCTCTTATTCACTCAATTGTTCAATAACCCCAATTACTTTTTCCAAATCTTTTCATTTAATGTCTCTGGTTTTGTCATCATTACTCATCAAATCATCTCAGAATTACTTTACACACGTTGCCATTCTCCACTCTGAGTTAATCCCACTATAATCTAACACAATTACTCACTTCATATAAGCGGTACAACCAAAACGTCCACAACCACACTACACTTTCCCATGGCCACTCATGTATCACATTCAATTATTCAATGCACCAACGTCTAGATACATCACTCTCTTTTGGCGGTTGAGGACGGTTCTTATACCTACTTATCCTTATCGTCACCTATTCCTTGTTCACACCATCATTTCACTATAAATACAGCTAGTGTTAGACCATGAAACCATCCTCTCTCTTCCAAATAATTTCTTCCTCTGTTCAAATGGAACAACTCCCTCCCAACTTTTCCACCCAGCCATTGCCCAAAACCCATTCCCAAAATGATGTTGGTCAACCATCTAGGAGCAAGAGCCCCAAACCTGCTCCCCCAAAAGATCGTTTTGTGAATGTCCCTAATGCTCCCGGGTTCTTCACTCTCGCTGTCCCCAGAGTTGATAGTCCACCTAGAGATCCTCCCATTAACTGGGCACAGGAGGTGGAGGTTGTACTTGCATGGCGCGCTCACCGTTTGAAGAGGAAGAATGAGAAGAAGCGCGAGAAGGCCCTCCGCAGACTTCGAGCAGGAAAGAGATCGAGGAGAGAGGTTGAGGAGCCATACGACCCGTTGTCTGACCCGGACGTTGACCCTGATGCAGAGCCTCCATCACCTCCAACATCACCCTCTCCTACAACTGAGGAACCTCTGTCTAACGCCGACGACTCTAACCGTGAAAATTCGTCTGAATCGGACACCTCGTTTGACAGTTCCGACCATGAGAGCACCACAGAGGTGCCCTCATCCGATTAGGGGAGCCATGCAAGTGACGAGGATGATAAGGAGCAGCAGGACGATGGTGAGGTTGCCGGTGACGATCTCTAGGGTTTCTGTGTAGTGGATTTTGTGGGTACAACAATTTGCATGTAGTTGTTGTACCTAGTAATCTGTTTTCGGATGTCCCTGACCATTCTAGCATGGTTAGGATTTTGAACATTTAACTTTGTAATTTCGTGAAATCCCTTAATGTTTAGTTATATTGTACTTTCGTTTAATCTAATGCCATATGTTTGCTATGCATTTCTACTCTTAGATTATGTGTTGTTTTTTTGGTTTTTGAATGTATTATTATGCTTCCAAGTATTTGGCATTCCAGTGTCAACTATGTATTAAGGCTTTACAATACTTTAGTTGGTCATAGGTATGTTAGTTCACCAAGCAGCCATTGTACTCTCAAGTCGACCATACTAGTTAAATTAATAGCCATACTTAATTTTCAGCCCCAGTCATTTGGACCTCAGTAGTTGCCATGCAGTGTATATTAAGTAGCCATAGAATTGTTACAAAACCTTATTTCTGATGGCCATGAGAACATTGTGGTGCCAATGCATATTATTTTGTAACATGATTCATGGAATTATATCTAAATTGTGGATTCACAGTATTTTTTGGACAAATGAAATCAACCATTTAGAACCACTTTTTTCAGTGTGTTGACCATTGATATTGTCCTTGGCCGAACTAGTAATTTTGAAAGCCATTCTCATCAGCAGTGAGACCATACAAGTAGTTACAATTCTAACACACCAACTAGGCAGTGGATGAACATGTGGCAGATTTCAAATGTTCCTATGCCAATCTCCAAAAGCACAACCATTCTTTATTTCGAAATAAGAAAATCTGTTACAATTATATGTGTCTTACTGGTAAATAGTAATTCAAAATTCAATGATGCCCGGTTTTTGCATCTTACATTGCGTTTAACCATAAATTTTAGAATGTTGCGACCCGATCATTTTCGTTGTGCTTTTTTTTCTTCCTTGTGTTAGTATATCTTGTTTTCTTAAGTGGTGTTTCACTGTCGTCATCTTCTTCCTTGTTTCGCACATCTTTTTTCTTCCTTTTCACTTTTTTCTTTGGTGTCCTGGTCGTTGGCTCACTGTCCTCATCTGCTTCTTCGTCACGTATTCTCGCTGGGCAGTTTCTTATGTCGTGCGTAGTCCCCGTTTTGCGATATGCACATTTTCTCTTGGTTATACCGGCCTTTTTCTCAATTGCCTTCTCCCTGTCCCCCACCATTCTCCTTCCAGTTCCCTTATTCCTGCAGACATTTGGTACATTCACAACCACATCAGGTGGAAGATGTATCCCTGTTATTGCTTCCATGCTCATCACATTTGCATCTGCGTTGTTTGGGACGTTCTCTTTAATGAACTCCAGTAATGACTTCATCACAGGCACGCTGACAGTAGGATTGGATACAATTTTCTGCATTTCAGCCATTAACTCAATCTTTAGAATCCCCGCGGTTGTGTCCGTGCCGCTGCTACCATTGATCCTGAAAAGATCCGTCTGCTCCCGGCACCATCGTTCGTTTATCATAGACAGTGGTGTAGTTACGAGTATATTGGCTATTTTGTTAATTACATGTTCACTGACGAATGTCTATCCAGATGACTCGACATAAGACGAACAGAACAATGTCTATCCAGAAGTCAACACAGAAGTCGGTGAACATCTGT
>JAYMTP010008441.1:0-10050 GCA_036897365.1 Geranium brycei
CGCACCGGAAACAACTCATTATCCCCCCAAAAAAATCCCTATTGAGCTTCACTCCCACCAAAACCTCCCACCAAGCTCCTCAAAAAACCCAGAAAAAAATTACAATTTACAGACACATTAAAGAGGAAGAGGAAGGGAAAGAGAGAGAGAACCCGTTAAGATCTTTCGTTCTTTCTTTTTCTTGCTACATTTTCCATTTTTATCTTTTATACTTCATTTTCTGGGCTGCTTTCCTATATGCGTCCCCCACTGGAGATCCAACCAAGTCACCAATCAAAACACGCCACGCCTCCTCTTCTGCGAGCGTTTCTCAGATCAGAACGAGTTGAAAAAAATGTAACGGTACTTGCCGAGCGGGTTCCTCAACGGACGTCCCCGATCCCGCCACGTCACCCGCTAACGTGTGGGGGTGGTTCGTCAACCGATTTTTTTACTGGGAGTGTTTATTACAGTATTTATTTCCTTTTGTTGTTACTGGTGTTCGCGTGACGTGGCGGTCGATGGTTGGTCAGCAGCGATTCGGTGCGAGCTGGTTCGCAACGGATCTTTGTCTCCTATTGAATTCTTGTCTCGCGTGCCACGCCGGTGATGCTGATGCATGCACGCTTTTGTTCTCCGCCGTCCGATCTCGAAAAGGTCAACGCTTCGCGGGCTCGTTTTGTGATTACGTATGCGCGGGTCCCGCTGACGCACGCGGTTTCCATTGAATAAATAATTGCGTAGATCCACGCGCCTCAGGTGACGTGCCGAGTCCATATCTAATTGCTCCAACTTAATAATTAATTAAAACGCGGTGAATTTATTACAGTGTGAGTTTTTGACCCCAACGGTAGATAGATAGATACCTGCTGTGCTGGCTTCTTCTAGAATTCAATTCTCGTGTTTTTTCTTGTGCAACATTTTTAATTCCAAACTTCACTCTGGAATTGACTAAATTGACCATGTAATAATTTAGTATTTAATTATTCTAAATATAAACATCTTCAGATCAATTTTTGATATGATTTATATAAGATATATACTTTGTTATCTAATTTTATACCTATTTAAGATGAATATATTTTCATTTAAGAAAATGAACTGTTCATTATTATCACTAATATATGGCACGTGCCCGTTGAAAAATTATTTCGTCATTCTTTTCTGTAGCAAATTGAAAAATATTTACATCAAAATAAATGTTGAATATTAACAATTAATTGTAGACGTGTATAGTTTTGTAGGGAGATTTGTGAAGTGGAATATATTATTTAACTAATGTTTTAATTACGAGGCTGATTTTTTGAAGTTTGGACCTATATCCCAGGATTTGACCATGATCGTAAAGAGTATATAGATTCGGAGTACTCGATTCACTTATTCCCATGTCGTTTTTATCTTCTTGAGCGGCATGAACAACATTTCTTTATAAGCATATATTACTGTCGGTATACTTAAATATTTTGAATTATCTAAAAAAAGTTTTGGTAGCTTTTGTATAATTCTTTAAAAAAATTTAGAAATGACCAAAATGTTTTTTTATTTACCAATAATTTGATTTGAACTTTAAATTTTCATTGTTGCTTGTGAGATTCTCATTGATCCCATTTTTCTTATTTGTTCAAGTAACCCAAGATCAGAAATTATTGTCGAAATAACTCTTGAAAAATATGTATCGAATCTGAACTCTTTTACATGGGTCTTAAACATGACGAGCATATTGTGCGAGTTATACGGATCTTTACATGATCCACCCACAAACATTCACAAGTCCTCTACTCATCATTTCGCACCCTTTTGGACAGATTATGGGTCTTCTTTTCCTTCATCCGCACCCTTGCAGGCGGGTGGGTAAAATCTCAAATGGGCGGATGATCCACCCATGAACACTTCTAATCATAATAACTCTAAATAAACGTAGTTCACCGGTTAAATTTGGTGAAATTTGTCAAAATTTATCTAATTTCTCACCAACCCAGTTACAAGTATAGTAGATCACATTCCTGTGGTTAGGCTAAAAACTATTTTTGAATATGATTACAATCTGTCCAAATTAGTAGTTTAAGGTTAAATAAGGTAAATCTTTTTCTAAACCCTAAACTCGCTATTTTGTTAGACGTCAGCATAATTTAATTAATTTTCAAATAATCAAAATCGTTCCACATTTTGTACATGTTGTATAAATGAATGACAAATTTTTTTAGGATAATGAACCACGAAAAAGCATGCAATTATACGAAAATTGGCTTAAGTGAGTTGTGCATGATAAGAGTACGCCACCCTTAACATTGCGGGAAATCAACAAGACCTTCCCAAGTTAAATTTAGTGAAATTTGATAAAGTTTTTAAATTTCTGCCAAGAACCATTAAGGGCGGTGTATATAGTCGCTAGTAAAACTATAAGGTTCACTCACACAGGCATGTGACTCGCGTGTAAACAAAACGTGGCGCGCTCATAAACGCACGTAACCGACATGCCTTTTGGCCAAATAGTTTTCGAGGTTAAAAGTTGTGCACATGACCACGGACGTAGTCTTGTGCGCCACCCTTTTATGGCTATATGAATAGAATCTCATATTTCTTCTTTTTTTCCTCCTCCTTTTTTTTCTCTTGTTGTTGCCTCTATTCTATTCTTACTGTCGCTGACCTCCTTTCCCCAATTTTCACAATTGCCCTCTTGTTAGTAATTTTTTTATCATGATTTGTTACTATGCATAATTGTGCTCCCCAATCTAGTAATTTTGTTGGCATGAATATGTGTATGTGGTGGCAGTATTTTTTTTTTGCATGAATTTTTTCCATAAAATTTTTTTGCAAGAATAATTTTCTATGCTCTATAAGTGAACCATGTCGGGAAGTGGTGTAACAAGGGTTTGGAAGAATTTTTTAACAAATCAGCCACGTCAGCGCTAACGCCTGCAGCGTGTGCCATGTGTTGCGCTCCCGTGGGTTCGCACGGTTAGCACGCCTCCTCCCGATTCGCACAAGATTACCACCCTATATAATATATTCAAAACGCGTTTTGCCGTAATTTTCCAAAGTTTTTCAGATCTCTCTATTTGTCAGCTGACCGATATTTCTCTTAGTTCTGAGTTCCACAACCTTGTTCCTAGCCGATTCCCTTTCGTATAAGTTGGTAAGAAACAAACCCTCCAACTTGCTTATAAATGCTGCAAAATATAAATTTTAGTGAGAACAAAATAAAATAAATGTTAGATATACTTATAAGGAAAATATGTTTAGTTGGGTGTACTTAAATACAATTATCCATTGATTTTATTGTTTTGACTCACTGCATTATACTTAATTTTTGTTGGAGCAGAATGTCATTAATTATTGTTGTCATTTCAAACACTCAAATCCGACTATATCTAACATTCAAATTAATGATCACTAGCTAGGTCGAAGTATATTAGAAGAATCACTAAACTATATAAATATGGTCAACCCAACTCCCCAAGAGTAGGCACATAAGAGACAAAGGGAATGAAAACTTGATTGGTAAAGTATGTGTCAATGGCTAATTACCTTATCTTTGTGCAAATTAAAATTTGAGATATAGACTAATCGTCTTCTTGTATATAAGGCTTTCATATAATACAACCACGTAGCCATCTTAGGTTCATGGTCGGTGCACCAAAACTAATTTTCTTATTAATACAATATAATAATGGAGTCACTGTACACATATCTATAGATATAGTCACATAGATGTGCAGCGAAGTCATGGTTTAGAAAGTTTAAGCACAATTGGCCACTTATTAAAAATAAACAAATAATAGGTATGACAAACAATAAATTTTTTATTTAGGAAAACAAAACTCCATGCCCGAAATGGGCACACTTGTCAAATGGTGTGAATCAACTTTAGATTTTCATGTCACCGAAAGGTGACCTACACAAAGAGAGTGAAATATATAGAAAATGATTTTTTTTTGTTTGGTTTGGCCATACGCATCTTTTGACCTCTTTTCCTTTATACTTCTTTATGTTAGTTGTAGAACAAATAACAACTTTCATGGAACGAAATTATCAATTAATAATAATTAACAATACAATAAAAGTAAGAGTGTGCGAGTGACTCTGGCGTAGGTGATTCAGGTCGCTTCCTACTTGGGCCTCGGCCGGGGTTTGAAGCTGCATCACAGCCTTCAAAAAAAATGTATGGTCAAAATAATGAGTTATTAAATTTACACCTAAATACCATTATTTGTATCTTGAGTTTTGCCTAAAGACTACATTCCCTTCACTTTCTATGCCTCAGGATTCATCATGCAATCTCTCTGCACGGTTTACAGTTTTGGTACGTGAAAAATTAGTAAATCTATTTTACTGACTGTCAAATTCACTAAGGAAATAAATATATTCCCCACTTTATACCTTAATTAAATAATTTGGCTTGATTTCAATTTATTTATACTAACTTAATTTTGAAGTTGAAATCAACTCAAACTCTATTACAATTTATTTTTTATTGGCCAAATTATAGTAAGGATGTTCAAATTAAATATTTAAGGAATCAAACTTATTATAGACAGACTTATTTTTTACTTTTATTTTAACTAACTAAAGTTAAGGTATAAATATAATTTTATATAGGACGACAGTAGAGCGCTATGAATCACCATATCACATACAATGGCCAATATTGTTGATAACAACTGCTTGGCTTCGTTCTGACCCATGATAGCTTATCAAATTCCCAATTTATTGTAGTTTAGTTTACGAGTTTTTTCACTAATGTATCAAACTTTTAACTAGTTATTCAGCTTATATATATTTGTGAAATATTTAATTCAAATTTATTGTTTAAGCTCATTTAGTAAACGACTTGAACTCGAGCCTAATATTTCATTACTCTATAAATTAGTGAGGCATCTCATTTAAACTTTAGCTTAACATATTTTTATTTTATGTATTTAGATATATTTTTAATCAATATTTATAGTGAACATTAAAAGAGTCAAGCCAAGTCGAGCAGTATTCGAGGTTGGCTATATTTTTCGAACTAAACTCGAGTTTGATCATATAAGCTATTTCGAGTCTGAACCGGCAATAATATTTTTCCAATTAAACTGAACCCTGATAAATTTGGACTCTATTTTACTCTTATACATCAATAGCAACGAATAGTTTCAGTCCAGCTAGTCATTTCACTTGAATGAAGACCCTTAATTTAGAGAGAAAAAAACAAAATAATAATTAGTTCGTCGTAATAATCCAGAATCATAAAAAACAAATTATGGTTCCCATGCGTTCAAAATGACAAGAGATTGTATTTTATGTAAGATGAATCATTCATGAATTGACAAAAATGATAATTACTGTATTAATATATTTTAGACAAATATTTATTTTAACATTTCCAGGGCAAAGAGTGGTAATTAAAATATCAAGGTTGCAGATGTTACATTGCATTATTATGTCCGACATGGACCTTCGAGGCTATGAAGGATTTTCATTTTCTGTATTTTAATTTTTTTGAATATAAATTAATTTACATATTTAATAAAAATGTATATTATGCTATATAAAATATAAATGATATTTAAGATATTTAATATTTCTTCAAATTCTTATTTCAAAGTCTTTACAAATACAATAAAACTCATATTGTAATTAACAAAACTCATATTCATAAAAAATAATTAATTTAGACAGAACCGAACCAAATTAATCCAAAACCGATCCAAATCAATATAAAATCAATTCAAAACGATCAAAAAGAAAGTTAGTTCTACTAATGATGACTAATCACAACGAAATAAAATATGAATTTCCCATTACCATAAAGAAATAAGTCAAATTTGGAGGCACTTTAATTTGTTTTCATTTTTCAACGGGATTTTACGTCATTAGTGAGATTTAATTAATCAAAGCTTGACATAATGATGATAATTATTGTCGGTCTCGGCAATGTAAAACTGATTTTGTGTCACCAAACAAAAGTAAATGAAGAACCTCCCGTACGTCCGTCCTTTCCCAATTAAAGCACAAGTTATGATAAAAAGGCTGTCTTGTTATGTAGGCCAAGGCCACTACTCTAGTCTCTCTAGTTTGTACGTGATTTTCAATTATATATGTATACAGGGCTTTGTTTTGACGCTAGCCTAGCGCTGCATTTCCTAGAAAGAGAGAGCTATTATACTCTCATTCATTCCTTATTGCTCCATTAACAAGCCCTTGCTTCACTTTGCGGATTACAACCGAATGGTAAGTGGTAACGACTACTTCACCCCAAAATTAAAAGAGGTCATTCAAGACTTCCAATTCATTTTGCATGGAAAAATGAAAATAACACAAAATCATGATAAGTTATACATATTTTGCATAATATCATGTGACGTGTGTGCATTAGAATTACATTGTTAATATACCTTTGCGGGATGCAGTCTAGTACATACTGGTAGAACGTTTGAACCGTCCATATTTCTTTGCTAGTATGATTGCAGCTACATGAGACAATAAATAAGGCAGTGTCAATGTTTGAAGATTACACAGGCCGCGTGCCTTGCCCATGCGGCCATATAATTGTTAGATATATATTATACAACAATATTAACAAATTGCGGAAATTAAAATAATATAAATATGAATGAATTAAGCATATTACAAAAATATATGAACATTTACAAATTAATCTTTACAAACGCGGGAAATAGTTGAGGGATGTCGGACATTTTCCTTAAAATGTATTCTCAATTACAGAAGAAGGTGACCTGGGGAATATGTTAGCTGCATCGCTCTTTTTCAGCTGTAGGAATCAATGAGTGTACACCTCCCATGACACAATGAATTCGAACTAACACCATACACCAAATGTCTAAATGTCTAGTTCCGGTGAACCTGAACTTGTGTCTTTCTATATCACCAATGTTACGAAGATCATTCGAGACCAAAGAAAAAGAATAGGAACAAAAGCATATGTTCTTGAATATGAGATGAGTTGAAAAGAGAAGAGACGTGACCATCTATTTATAGTCGTCATCTCTTTAACCAAAAGCCTTCTTTAATCAATGCAAATTAAAAATGAAAATAAAAAAGTTTTGTAACATAAGTCTTCAAGAGAATCAAATGCACATTATGTCTCATGAATGAAGAAAACACTGATATAACTATTTACTTATATTTTCCGACTATAATCACTATGTTCCGCATGTTGAAGACTACCCTTGATGGAAGATGATGGTGAAATGAGCTTCTGATGGGGTCTTCAAAGGAGGTTGGTGAAATGAGCTTCTGATCCTAATGTCATGGGATGTGCTCCAACAGTGGCATTTGCACATATTCTCGTACAAGCCTTCCTTACGATCCTGAACTTGCTCAAAGGTGCTCTTAAATAACTCAATATTACATGTATATACAATTCAAACCACTATCATACACGTGAAGGCATGACGAGGCACAAAAGAATGAATATAAACAAAATTAAAGACGAAATTGACCATAATGCGAGAAATCGTGTATTGAAAACTAAGTAAGATGCTCCGAAGCCAATTGCTAAGCCACTTTACGAGCTATTGGAGAAAGAAGCTAAGTTTATATTTGATGATTAGAGGCTTTTTATGGAGTTAAAGAAGAAGTTGACAACAACAGTCAACAAGAATAGTTGTGCCCCTAAATTGGTCAAGACAATTTGAAATGATGTGAAATACAAGCAATTTCGCTTTTGGGGTTGTGTTAGGCCAAAAGCACAATAAAGTATTTTGTTCGATATAATATGCAAGAAAGACGCTCAATGACACTTAAGTCAATTAGACAATGGCCAGAATGAACTCTTGACAAACCGTGATTAGCTTTGTAACGAGAAATGTTATCTCAAGGTGTGGAGCTCTAAGAGCGATCTTAAGTGACTGGGGAACTCACTTTAGGAGCAAAAACTTTTCAGACCATCGCCGCCAAACTTGGAGTAAATCATATAATGTTGGTGGCATACCAACATTAATGTAATGGTCAAGCCGACATTGCCAAATTGTGAAAAAAGCTGATCCTTGAGAAGATGGAAGTCCTTAACGAAACAATTAGTCATGATGGATCGATGAAGTCTTATGGGCTCATAGTACCACTTACAAAACTTCTTTGAACATTTACATTATTGGCTTGTTTATGGAAAGGCACGTCATCTCCCTATTGAAATTGAACACAAGGCCTATTGGGAGATTACTAAGTGCAATATGAACCTTTATTTGGTGAGTCCAAGAGGCTATTGCAACTTGAAGAGTTGCAAGAGTGGAGAAGATATGCCTATGAAAATAATCGAAAGAAAAGACAAAGTAGTGGCATGATAAAAACTTGATCAAATGGACCTTTGACCCCATTCCATGCTCAGCATGTCAGGTTGGATTGTTCCAATAACCTAATTTCGCTTAGGGTAGGACCAATATATGAGGAGGAGGTGAGAGGGAGGGAGGGGCCGAGAGGAGAGAGAAGAGGTCAAAGAGTAGGAATTGAAAATTGAAAACACATTCAAGGACAATTTAATTTTTTTAACATCAATATTTAACATAACTTCACAGAATAAATAACAATGACAATATTGTAATTTTAGGGTAATTCAAAAGTGTGTAATTAAGTGCAAATCATTTTATTATGTGTACAAAGAGTGTTGATTTCTTAGTTCTATAGGTTTTATTAATGGTAAAAGTATCCTTTGCAAAATTAGCTTAGGGATCTTTAAAGCCTATGTAAACCCTAAGACACACTAAATTTTCCCTTCCTCCCTTGTTTGAATCCTCATCCTTGACTCACAAAGATATTTCACAACTTACTAATTTCTCTTTCTTGTATCCATTGAAGAGATACTGATTTATTCACAAGGTTAAAGGTGGTTGTTGGATTCATTTATCGTCAATTCCAATGGCAATCATTTTGTCTCCATAGAATATCCCCCTACTCATATCATTTGGATATTTTAATTATGATCACGAGAGTACAAAGTAATCCCTCGTTTATGTTAGTAATGGACCTTACAAAAAAATTGTATACCATCTCAAAAATGTGAATCAAATCAAATGGAACAATGACAAAAAAATATTAAAATGAAACTAAATTATGCTATGATGTTTTTCTTTATTAAAACTACATATGGGAATTTAACGAAATGGTGTATTCAGTGGAAAACCATAGATTTGAATGGAAATTTAGAAACTAATATTTGATTATTAGATATAAAATTGAATGGTTGAGATGTTTTTTTTGAAGGTGCAAGTTTGAGGTGTTTAATAATTCATCAATGGTATAATGTGTAAATATTAATTAAGGAAAAAGATATTTTTGTGCACCTACTTATACACTTTTCACACTTTCATACGCTGTTTTTTTTTCTTTTTTTTAATACCCTGAATTTCATTTTAGGACAACTTACTCTTGAAATTTCAAAATACCTAAACTACCCCTGAAATTAAACCAAAATTAAATCTGGTCTAATCTGGTCCAATTTCAATTGTTGAAAATACCAAAATGCCCTTAAATCATTTTAAAATTTTCAAAACATACCCCTCTCTCTCCACCTCCCTCATCTCCTCCTCCTCACCCTTGCCTCCTCTTCTTCACTTCTTCACGCACACAACGCTCTCGCCGGAAAACGAACGACGATGGTCTGGCAAGAACAAACCGCCGAGAAGAAAAAACCAGAGCGAGAGAAAATGCCCCTGCTTCTCCGGCGACGCCCTCGCAGCTGCGGAGCCTCAGCTTCTTGAGGCCCTTGCAGCTCCTCCACACCCAGTTCAGCCCTAAATCGCCGGATTCAATTCCAGAAAACGACACTGTTTTTAGACCCAATTCAGTCTCAGTCTCTTTAAAACCCCCAAATTGGTTTTGTTGTTGATGTTCTTCTTTCTCCTCCACCCAATTCTGGTAAGACACGGCGATGGAGAGCTCTTTCAGAGCCGAAAATCGAGAGACCCAGGAGAGAGAGAGACCCGAGCTCGAACTTGCACCTTCTCTGCACGACGAATCGAATCCGACCTTCGACACCAAATTCACAAACTCGTCGAGCCCCAACCGCACAAACCTCCGCTTGTCCCTGTCGAGGAACCTCAAGACCTCCCGGAAAACTTTGAATCGCAGGGC
>JAYMTP010008442.1:0-10050 GCA_036897365.1 Geranium brycei
ATTCCGTGCGACATTTTCCGTTGCCTAAAAAATGAGCCAATATACTATGTAATAACAACAACATTCACCGTGACCAAGCAATGTTACGGGTATGCGCACAAGCTCCAAAGTATAAAGGTAGAGTGGGCGCGGCTCGTTAGCTACTTCAAAACCAAGTCAGTGGCAGTATTTGTCCATTTCATTTTATTGTATTTGAAAATAAATCAACTCATGTACCTACTAACGAATCTACAATTTTGATTAATGAATCAATGATTTTGACTTATAAAAAATGGTAAAATATTTAAATTTAAATTGAATACGATTCTATTTGATTTTATAGTTGATATTACTCATATTTTGTGCGGCTTGTTGAAGAGAAAGAAACATCTCTAGAAATACATAGCCTCCCACTTGTCACTCCCTATATTCATATGTTAGGGAAAATGACATTTTTACTATGTTTAACTATGGTCGTTTCACACTTTACTACTCTAACTATTTATTTCTCATTTTGAGTGCCCTAACTTGTATTTTGGGACATGTTACTACACTTAATTATGCTATTTTGGACAAAATTTAACCTATAAAGTGTGAATAAAAATAGTTAAGGTAGCAAAGTGTGAAACGACTATAGTTAAGGTATCAAAGTGAGAAACGACCATAGTTAAGTGTAAAGTGTTATTTTTCTCATAAGTTATTCAAACAGGAGCAAGTGGTCGTGGAGCAATCCCATTTCAAGGCACACAAGCATAGGTTGAAGGGTGTGGTATTTTGGGGTTTGGGGAGTCATGATTAGAATCCGTTCAAGGATAGACGTCTGTCCAGATCTCCTCTATCATAGGCCAACAAAGTTGAAGCCCTAAAGGCAGAGAACTGACAAAAGAGTAAGACAATAGCCAAATTAGAGTGAGTGAAGCAAAAGGATCATGCCTTCATGAAGTTCATGTAGCAATAAATTAATGCGAATCCTAACATGCTCATTGTCGAATTGCCCAACAATTCCCATTAGTAGTAAGAATTTTTGTTTGTAATATTTTTAAATTACAAATTTATGTTACAACAAGATATATTACAATAATTGTTTATCATCCAATCTAGCGAGGCGTACCTAGTTGGTTGGTGCCACTATAACGATGGTGGCCCATGTGGGTATGCTGCCTTACAACGACGACGAACATTATTAGGATGTGCCGCTACCATCCTCAATTGTGGCGAACGTTATAACAAAGACGCATCCTTCAAATTTATCACCGTTACTGGATATTGTCGTTATCAACTTGGTATGTTGTTGTCACATCATAAGTGGTGGCTGCATCAGGTCGATTGTTATTAATAATGATAGTGAATTTATGGCACAATGGTGACATATAGATTCGTCGCCATTAA
Organism: Geranium brycei; assembly: GCA_036897365.1. Classification (NCBI taxonomy): domain Eukaryota; kingdom Viridiplantae; phylum Streptophyta; class Magnoliopsida; order Geraniales; family Geraniaceae; genus Geranium; species Geranium brycei. The sequence continues at coordinate 1,369 of JAYMTP010008442.1, forward strand.
AATAATTTCTAGGAGGAACTGATACAATAATCTTAATAATTTTTAAAAATCATAAATTTTGTGTTATTTTATTTCATCTTAGGAGGAGTTAAAGTTTAATATACAATTTGCTAATTAGAAAAACGGAAAAGAGTGAAGATTGATCAGTGATCCATAATGTAAGTTAACTATATATATAGATAAGAAAAGCCGACTCCACGCATAATAGTTAAGAATGCATATCCTAAATGGTAGAGCTGCGTTGGGCAGATAATGAAGCCCATGTTTATCCAAGTGATAGGTGGAAGAGCTAGCCCACGTGTGACTCTGCTTAAAATGTGGAAGAAAGTGCGTGTCCGGAGGAGAAAGCTCCATTGCTCTTACCATGGCCACGTAACAAGGTGACGATCCTCTCGCACGCTTATGAAGTAGCTAGCTGTGGTTAAAAGAGCGTGAGGAAGAGGTATATAGAAAATATTGAAATGGAATCAGATAGGCAAAGAGCAGGAGCGGCAGGTTTTGGAGGCGGTCAGGAACCGCGTAACCAACACAACTCAGGTGCGGCCGGTTTCGGTGGCGGTCAAGATGAGCGGCCTCAAGGAGAGATGAAGAGGCCTGAGGACGAGGTGATATATTATTATGCGGCGAAACAAAGTACAACAGCAGGTGATCCTGAGATGGGCGGCGGGGGACGTAGCAGTGGGCTCTCAACTGGGACAGGCTACTTGGGAGGCACAGGAGGTGCTGCCGGTGGAACTGGAACTGCCCCAGGGGTTTCTAAGCATGTCTTCTAGCCTCTTTACACTGCTATTCAATAACACCTCCAAACTCCAACACATCTAAAGTTCAAAAAGACTCCTTTTAATTAAAAGACCGGCTTCTAAAGTCTTTTTCGTTATGTAGCTATCTTGTCAGTGTACTAAGTTTGTTATCTTCAATAATGTTGTAAGCCATGTTTATAGACCTTTCACATTTCTTGTCATCTATTATTTGCTATGCAAGTTTCACATCTTGAAAATATCTTGGTCTATAGGCTATAGTGGTGGGCAAGTGCCTATGAATAGGCAAAAGATTAACAAAACTTTCTTCCCATTTCTCCATTTAGCTTCTTCACTTCTATTTTGCTGGTCCAATGTCTACATTTACAACACTTATCAGTACCCTCAAGGGAAAAAAAGAATATCTAATTTTTTCTCTCATCTCTGCCGAGTTTTGATATGCTCACTTTCACTTTTTAGGAAAAAGAGACAAATAATTATTCCAACTAAAAACTAATTTCACTTGGCTATTTTTATCTTCAGTTAGAAACGATTACACTAAGAGATTTGAAAAGAACACATGTTAAATAGATTCGAAAAGAACACATGTTAAATATTTAGATGTAATCTTTTAATGTTTATTTAATTTTTAAAATAAAAAGACGAAAATGTCTCTGGTCGAGCTCTAAATTTTCAAAGCATGTCTGATCTTCTGATACTATTTTTTATCTCATTTTTTTAATTCTCATTCCTCAATATTATGATATTATCTATCTCTCACCACTAAAGCCTTTTTTCAATTCTTTCTGTGACCATATAAAGAGAAATTTGGCTTTTGTTTTGTGACCATAAAACAAAAAATTTGACCTTCTCTTTTATAAAGTTATATCTTTTTGGTTGATCTCTGTTCTGAAATTCACTAAGTGGGAAACTTAAAAAATGGACTAGTGTGAAATCTTTTGGGGATTTTTATCAATCAATTAAACATTTTGTTTCTTAAAAAATCAAAATATGATTTAGGCAAGAGATGGAATTGATTTAGGCTGGGAAGACATGTGACGCTTCGTGTTCTCTCTCTCTCTCTCTATCTATTTTTGGTTTCTGGGTTTCCCACGTCGCTAGCGGAGCCGCCGCTCGCCGGCAAGACTCCCCTTCGACATTCCTTAACTTATTTCGGGCGCCGCTGCTTGTTTGTGTTGTTGCTGGTCGTTTCGCCGACAGGAGGGACCGGGAGAGAGGAACTCTGTTCTCCGACAACTCTCGGTAGTGCAGGCCAGAGTTGTAGCTTGAACAGAGTGGGTGGGGGAGGAGGGAAGTGTCTCGTGGTGGGGTGGGGGTGAAGCACCGATGTAGAGGCTGTCCCAAATCTGATTTTTCCCAGATCTAGGACGGTGGTGCTCCCCGGCAACATACGCTCCGGCGGCAGGCTTAGGCTGTGGAGGAGCTTTCTCCCGGATCTGGAGGCGGCGACGCGGTGGACTTCGGGCAGCTTGGAGAGGCGGGTCGGACTCCGTCGGGGTGGTTTTTGGGCGGTAGTGTCTTGCAAGACCGTTTTGGGATGTTGCCGGCCATTCTCTCGTCTCGGCGGTGGCTTCGCCGGCGGGTCCTTGGCGGTGGAGGTTAGTTACGTCGGTTTTGTGGCGATGTCGGTAGATCGGAGAGATTTTTGATCTGGGGTTTCGAACCTAGATCTGTTTCCCTCTCCTGATATGACTCGTGTTAACGTTTCTAGGTCTACGTTATGGTTATTGTTTTGCCGGGCTCTTGGGGATATTCCTTTAGGTAATATCAAGACCAGCTTTGTCTGTGATGTCTCTATGAATCGGGACACGCCGAGAAACCCAAAAATGTGTGATTATCGAATACCCTCGTGGGAGATGCTTGAGGAGTAGTGCTCGCTGAGGTGCATATGCTCAGATGAGAGGATGTCCCCCCAAGAATGGTGGAATGGTAGTCTTTTTTTGTTTGTTTGTGTTGTAGTGGGTGTGTTGGGTGTTTCATATTTTATTTTTAATTTGTTTAGCAGTTGTCGGAATTCCAACTTGTTTAGTTGGGTTAGTGGTTTTTAGTTTCGGATGTTGGTTTGTTCGACGTGGTTGCCTGGAGGTGTCCAGAGAGGTAGGGTGTCTTAAAGCTGTCTTTTACTGTTTAGTTGTAAATTGTACACGGCTGATGCTCGATCTTCGGATCGGAGTTTTTCCGTGAAACTTTCAAAAGTAAATGAAAACTTCCGTAAAGGAATTTCCCTCATAAAACAAGTAAACATGACAGGCAGATTAGTGGTAGGAGCCAAAGAACAAGTTTATTAGACCATAAGTATATGAAGCTGAAGATCAACTAGAATTAATGAAAAAAACTGATGAGAAAAACAACTAAACTTTCTTTGACAATAATTTCAAAAAAAACAAGCCATTTAGATTCAGTTGCCTTGGTGACTGGAGGATGGATGGTCTATCCAATTCTGGCCATTTCGTCTGTCCTGTCCTATGAAGATCAGTGGCTTGTTGCTAATGCAGTAACTAGTAGACCAAGGACAAGAAATGGCTGGGCGCTTGCCTGAAATATTTCCAAAAATAAATTTAAGCTACCACAGTAAATTTCTGTCAGAAAGATAACACAATGTATTGTAATTTTGGTGAAGCAGAAGGGTGTTTCGAAATGAAATAATCAAACCCTGGCTTTAGGGAGAAAGCAAGATTAATCTAAATAACTCAAATTGATGATAATAACAATGGTCTAAAACACGATAGGACCTATTGGGCTGAAGAGGCCTTCTGCTAAAGCAACAAGTATTGGAAGTAAACAATGTTCCAAAGTTGTTGTAGGGTCTTTCTCTAAAATATAGCACATACATTGGAAAAGTTTCATCTTGACACCTTGAATGGTATGCTTTGTATCAATATTCTCATTAGAGGTATGCGTTAAAGTAGTCGATAAGGTATTAGTGATTTTTTAACATAATTGATCATCTAATTATAGAGCTACTTGTTTCTTATCAAGGGTCCGTATGTTTTGTATCAAATTAAAGAACTTCTTGCTTTGGAGGTGCAATTTTTTTTATCCAGCTAGCCATATATTATGTACACTGTTCACACCACCGCAACAGCATACACTGAATTTATGCCATACTAACTTCAAAAAAGAACAATGTACCTGATATTTGACATCATACTTAACAGGGTCCTTGAGGAAGTATTTAAACTGCAGAGACAACCAGTAAAATCAAAGTCAGGAGTTCCATTTATTACACTACAAGCACATGCATAGAGCCCATTTATTACACTACAAGCACATGCATAGAGCAGGCGACTTAAGGTACGGCTCATACCATAAGGGATAGATCCATTCAATATAATCATGTAATATAATTGTCATTGCTAATTGAAGAGCTTCACCTGGAAAAAGACTTGTGGAATCACCAGAGCAAGTAGAGCTAAGGCATAATATGGTTTTCCAGCCCCCAATAGATAACCTACAACCATTGATGTACAATAAAAAACAACGACATCAAATATATCCCATAATACCAACGGAGCACAATAGATCAAGTAGTTTACCGGCCACAGATATCTGAGTTATATCAATAGCACCAACACAAATCCACTTTGCAGTTTCAGATCCAAAAGCTACTGGAAGTGACTGTTCATACGAATGGTTAGATTATATTCCCCAAGATCATACATATATTTGATATAAGTGATGGTGAAAACCTGAAGTCCCAAAGCTTTATCTCCTTCAACACTTTTGAAGTCATTTACAATGGCAATACCAAGCTGAAGTTTGAAACAGCAGAAGTAATTAGTATAAAAGTTGATCGCCTCAACACATAGTAACCAAATATTAATCACAGTACTTGTGTAAGAAGCAACATACTCCGGCTATGCTGTATAATAGTGTCAGAACAACTATGTCAGGCGTAAGGGTGCCAAACAAAGCTTGACCAGCCCACCTATAATAAGAGATCAAATGGGATATTGTAAAAGTTAAACAGAAGTTCATATTACAAAAAAGATTCATATAGTAAATTGCTTCAAACTAGAAAGATGCACTGAATATTGTTCTTGGACTCCTATGCGGTGTTGATCAATTGTACAGTGGTAGGATTAGGATATAGTGAAAAGGTAATGGTGTTGCAGATTAGCAATCTTGCTCAAATCATCACATTCCTCGGTTACTTGTCTTCAAAATCAGAAAAGGAAAATAAGCTCTTTATCACTTGGCCGAACAAGTAGTGTTAAATCTTTACTACCTATGGCAACTCATTGGACTACTACGCCATACTTTAATTAGTGACTCAATTCTTTTGCAACTAAGTATACTTCTTGATCCTTGGGAGACTAAGCCACAACCCTATCTCTTTCAAGCCCCTATCCCAATTTAGTCCCCTGAACTACACAACAGTTGAATCCATTAAGAAACCAGATATATGTGACTCCAAATAGTTGAATTTTGTATATTCTAACTAATGTTACATATGACAGACAAACTTAGGATATTCATACCATGGCAAACCAATATAGCTTGCTCCCAGGGCAAAATTTCCAATCCATCCATTTTGTTTCAGCTGCATCCAAATTTGAGCTTCATTTAAGCAAATTTCACAAAAAAATACACTGAACTTAATCATGGGAAGAAACAATCTACCTTCAGGGGTGGAGCAGAGTATATGTATGAAAGCAACGACCCACCAAGAGCAAGGTAAAATATTATAGGAAAGTCATGCCCCGCCTACAGAGGACAATTAACTTGGAAATTGTAGGCATCTTAAGCACATACACCAAACAAATACCATGTGTTCAAATTACTTACCCACACATCTAATATGCCAGCTATGCCAATGCCTCCTAAAAGTAGTACCCATATTTGAGTGATCACCTGAGAGAATCCAAAATTATACTAAAAACGAAATGATATTGACACTAGAACCGTTGCACTTTCACTATGCTAAATTACACACCTCATTTTCAGATATTGCTCCTGAAGGTATTGGACGGTAAGGTTCATTAATTGCATCAATTTCTCGGTCATACCAATCATTAACCGTCTACAAAATGTACACAAGAAAGTTAAGTTTGAGGATGCGATTAAGTTGAGAAAAAGACCCAACTTTTCGGCCATGAGAGCAGCACCTGTGTATAGCCAGTAAGGCATGGGCCAGACATTATCATGCAGAGAATTGACTTGGCAACATCCTCTGGAGTCCAGTGGAAGTTTCCTGCAGTACAGGCAATATTGAAATGAGAGTATATATTCCTACAAGTAAGCATCTAAAATGCAATCAATAAAGAAAAATAAGTGGGATTAATCGGTACAGGGACAGCGGATAAAAAGCATAGAATTATCTTAAAATGCCAAAACCCACCAGATTTGCTGATATGGCAGCAAAGCTACTACTAAACAATGCCTGAAGTACGATGACTTAGTTATTATAGCTATAAAAAAGGTTAAAGTTGTCGTACATACAAGACTTCACTGTGATTAAAATGTACAAATGACCAACGAACAAATAACAGGGTGCACTAAAAATCCTACATGGCTAATTTCAACACAGAACAGGAAGAGCAGAGCTAGATCAAATGTTGATATATTAGGAAAATTTTTAACAGTTTGCACAATTATTTGTTTATTTATCATCAATAAACTGATCAGTTACAAGATCAAATCACTCAATAACCATTTCAATATGACAACACGGGCAAAAATTTATAAAACACCCCTGGCTGCAGCCCCCACATTGGGTACCAATAAGGTGAACTAGAAATTGGTTTGTGGATTGTTCAAGACCCAAATGTACAATGAAGTAACTAAGGCAGGCTAACAACAAAAATATCATGAAAATAGTTGCTATTATCCTATTAAGTGCAAAAGGAAGTACCAGAAGCAGCTGCCCCACAAACGACTCCCCACACCAGAGGAGGCCAAGTAACAGGTTTTGTAAGTTGAAGTCGAATCTTCCATTTATTCTGAAAACAAATCACCGTAAATTTTCAATGGCTCAGTAAGTTCCCATTGTTGTTGTGACCACATAACTGATGAAATATAATAGTATGGCAAACATATCATGAGTTGATGTAATGGATATTCATATTATACATAGTATAGCTCTAGAAAGGGTACAGCAAAAGAAGGATTATTCGGCTGGCAGGGACGTATCCACTTGACCATCGATTTTTCCTTGACATCATACATAAATACACATTCTTGATCACCAAAACAAAAGCACAAAATAATATCGTTTTGGAAATCTCAGAAAAGAAATGAAAAGACGAGGACTTCATTTAAATTGTGCACTAAGATACGTAGAGTGAAAGAACACTGCGATTATTTTTAGGTTAATCTATATACCGAGATAATATTCATTTCCAATATGCTGTATTTAAATTCAATGATGTTTCTTTTACATGTTTATCTTGAACAAACTGGAAGGATATTTCAAACGAGGTTAAAAAGTTAAGTATTTCTTTCAACTACCCTTGTTTTCATCTTAACAAACTAACCTATTTCCTTGCCCGTAATTCAAATTGTTTGTTGGAGCCAGCAATTCCTCAACTCACAAGTGTGAATGAATATGAGTAAAAACCAACAAAGGTTCCCAGAACACTTGAAAATGACTAAATCTAGAAGAATTGACTCACAGATTCTTGGGCAGCGCCTTTGATTCCAAGAAGTTGATTAAAGCTGGACCCACCCCCAGCTGGAGCTTTATCCGGTACCTGAGGTTTAACTGTCACAACACAAAACACACATAAATACCATAACCAAAACCTCAAACATTCTACTAAACAAATTTCTTTAAAACTCCATCAATACACAAATTTCCCAATACAACAATTACAATAGTTAAAAAATACAGCAAAAAAAGAAGAAAAGGAAACCTCCGTCTGTCTCTGTGTCAGTCTCAGCGGCTCTGATTGTAAATCTCCTCCCTGAACATGGCACGTATTTCTTCAAATTGTCAGCCCAGTATAAAAACAGATGACTTCAATTAATGGAGCGAAATCAGAACCAGAAATCCAGAAAATGAATAAAGAAGCTAAAAGTTTCTAGTAAATACTCCAAGTAATTGATTATCGGGAAGATAGTGAACTCACTGGGAAGCGAAATGGAAAGTGGACGGAGGTGTGGTTGACTTCTAATCTGGGCGTTGTTGATGGTCGAAAATCGAGGGGACGAGACTGTGTTTACCAAAGACGACATTGGAGAATAGTGATTTGAGGTTGAAGAGAGGAGGAGGAGAAGAAGAAGAGTGGTAGTGATAATTGATAAGCTTACCTTGCATAGGCTCCACTGTGATTGTCACTGCCCAGTAGTAGCAGACTAGACTCACTGCTGGTTCTTATATGCTGTGCTCACTTCCACACTAATACTGCCTCTTACTCTTATGTTTCGTGGGTCCCAGATCGTCAACTCCTATGATCAAACCTCAAATGCTTCCATCTCATCTACATGTAACGTGATTCACGGTCTTTGTAGGAAATATTGCAATTGGATACTGTTACGTCAATTACAACTAGTTACCACTGACTTTAAATGTTTTTAAAATAATAAAACTATCCTTAAATTGTTTCATGTCTTATGATTAAAATGGATTATGTTATTATGGTTTGATCCTTCCTCTTGTCTATCTAAATCTTATATAGGGATATTATCAAGTGGGTATACCTAGAATGACTGTTTTTCATGTCGATGCACTTAGAATCTTTTTTACAGGATGATTACTTAAAAGCATCTCCAAACCTATTCTTATTTTTTATTATTTATTACTCAATCATTAGCAAAACTAACTCTCTATTTCTATTCATCTTCAACTCAATCTTCAAAAAAAATTCTATTTGTCACATCAAACACTATATTTCATTATTTTAATAATAAAATAATTTACACATTTTATTTTATTTTATTCAATTCAATTCAATTTTGTTATTATAATTACTAATGAATTATA
>JAYMTP010008443.1:0-10050 GCA_036897365.1 Geranium brycei
GGCTCGGGTCCGACCCCACGATCATCGCTCCCGCGCCGTCCCCGAAGAGCGCGACGCCGACTAGGTCGTAGGGCCGGTCAGCATTCGGGGGCTTGAACCCGATTATGGTTGTCTCGGAGGTGGCGAGGAGGACGCGGCTCCCCGGGTTGTTCTCTGCGATGTCCTTGGCGACGCGGAGACCTGCCACGCCTCCGGAGCAGCCGGAGAAGTAGAGCATGACGCGGTGGGTGTCGGGGCTGAGCCCGAGCGCTGTTGCCAGGTAGAGGTCGCCTCCGGGGAGCCTGGCCTCGCTGGAGGAGACGTAGACCACGTGCGTTATGTCGGAATTGGTTCTCCCCCATTTCTTGATGCAGGCCAGTGAGGCCTCGGTGGCCATGTCTGTGACGGCCTTGTTGCAGATGTGCAGGCGCTGCTTCACTGTAGGTAGGCCTTCGAGCGCGAGCTCGGGGTAGTTCTTGAGTATTTCTTCGGACATTACTACGTACCTTGTTTTGACTGTTGTTGTCTTGCCTGCAGGGTACATGCGTGCAATGGGGTTTGAATGATTAGTGTTAAAACTGGGATCCGCGTCAAAGCTCAAGTTGATAGGTACGTTAAGTTGATACTATACTACTGTCTCACTTGCACAATGAATTACGAGGATTCATTTTCTGTGAAATAATATATATGGATATTTAACCCTCGGAGGTGTAAAACCCGATTCACCTAAAAACTCGAGTTGATAGGAACGAGAGATCTTTTGACCTATAGAGGTGCAGGTTTAGATCCATATATAGGGATGACAAAATACCCTGAACCCGTCACTTGGTATTCCTCATCCTATCAAGGCAGGGCAAGATTCACAAAACCCGTCATCTTGCCATTCCTATGACAGGGGCAAAAATCCCCGAACCTGACACAGGAACTCGATATCCTCAAACCTATTGGGGAGGAGAAGAGGCTCACAAAACACTCCCCATTATTATCTCTAATAAAAGTCTAATCCACCTAAAAACTCAAGCTGAATGGGATGTGTATGTTGAATTGAGAGATTCACACTACGTAGAACTCCTTTGGCTCATATAGGGGGTGTATGCCACAAAAGCACCACACTCTAATACCTTGTTAAACCACCACCCACCTAAAATTTCAATATGACAGCCGGAGACCCAACCTTGCTAATCAATTCGTAAACACGTCAACGCCTTTTAAACGTGAAACATTAACCTAACACAAATAATCGAGAAAAAAGAGAGCAAGATACTAATAGTGTGTGTATGTATTTATTACAGAGTCGAGTGAGCTTCTCTTTGAGGTCGGGATCGTCACAGTTGGTGTTCCTGAAGTAGCCATCAACCAGAAAATCCTGCATCACGAGCTGGTGAGGGAAGGCCTTCCCAAGGGCCAGAATTGTGGCTCTTCCGGGGCCCACCGCCTTAACCGAGGAGAGCTCTTTCGGTACGTTCTCTAAGCTCCCCATCTCTCTTTCGAGTTTTCGATGAACTTTGATTGCAGTAAAAGACAATGTAGGGCTGTTAGTGTTATATATAGAGAGAGCCCTTTTCTTGTGTGTGTGTTTGTTTGGATTGAAGAGGTTCAATTCAAGAAGCAAATGGTTTTGTGTTTATAGTTAAAGTATTGGTTTAGTTGAGAAGCAAAGTGCTCGTGTAGAGGTCGTTTCTTGAGTTGAAGGTGTTTGGTGAAGGTTTGGTCTCTGGTGTGGTCTGTATTGTTTGTGCATTGGTGATTTGTATGTTCTGGACGAAGAGGATATGAATGTATTGCGTTTTTACACATTTATTTCAAATTGTCGATAGATTATGTCATGCAGAGTATACGTTTTGTTTGAGTCTAATATCCTAAACCTTTTTATTATTTTTTAGATTTGAGATTTCAAGTGTCAATTTTGGACATTACTCCTTACAAGTCACATGGTACAACGTTGATAATTCACCTGTGTCAATGGTACCTAGGGGTGTCAAAATATTTCTAACCCGTATAGGCAACGGGTACCCAATGTTCTCGATCTTACCCATTCCAACCAAAACTAAGTAGGTTAGAGTCGGGAGAGATACAAAATTCTTGTTTATAATTGAAAATCAGAATGGTTCAATTCAAGCTACTCAAATGGGAAAAACACATAGCACAATGAAACTAAGTCAACCGAAACAACGGTCTCTCGGCGCCATAAATCGTTTATCTGAAGAGGTTGCACCAAAATCCGCTTCACCTCTGCGAAACAATCACTATAGTCCTACACAGCATGCCAAGAGTTCAGTGGTTTTCGCATGAGGCGTGTCAGAGTTCGGACAAGCTCTTCCCGTGGATGAACTCGATGACTTCGCCGACTTTCTGGCCCAGCGCCGCGGTCACTGCTGCCAGATTCTCCATGTACTCCTCCGAGGTTGGTCTGTCGCCATCCACTATGTCGGTCACAGCTTTTAGGAATATTGCGGGGACCTTCAAAAGGTCTGCGACATATGCAACCGCCGCTCCCTGAAACCCGGGTTGAGAGAAAAAAGGATTTAATGCGATATAGAACCACAAATAACATACAATATCAGATATAGTTATGCTACACAACGGGTTAGCCTATAAACGATTCTGGCCAGTAGTTGCAAATTAATTAAATCTTCCATTTATAATTGAAAATTAATTAAATTTTCCACCGAGTTACTGGATTGCAAAAAAAAAACGAGAACAGCCAGTAGTTCTAGCTAGCTCCTTATACCATCGATCGTAATAGTTTTAAATGTGGATGAAACCGATATAGAAACACAAATAACACATTTTATCAATTATTGGATTGCAAAAATACGATTAGCTAGTAGTTTTAGACATCTCCTTATACTATTCATCCTACCGATTCTAAAGGTGGATGAGATCCGATATAAAACACAAATGAATAAATTATTTATATCAATTATTGGACTGCAATAATCAATAACAAGATCAGCCAGTAAACGTTGATGAAATTCTATATGGAAGCAAAAGTAACACATGCCATCAAATAGCAGATCGCAAAAAAAGAGGATCATACAGTAGTTCTAGCTAGCTCCTTATTCTATCCATCATACTAGTCTAAACGTTGATGAGATCCAATATAGAAACACAAATATAACATATTTGATCCATTATTGAATTGCAAAAACAAGACCAGCCAGTAGTCCCAGATAGCTCCTTTATCCCATCTACCCTACCAATTCTAAGCGGTGACAGAAATGAAGGAAAATGTATGCAAAGTTGGGAAATAACATGCTTGTATATATGCTTTGGGAAAAAAATTCAGTAATGCATTTTTTTCTTTTTTTCTTTTGCAGAATTTGCTATATATTTTTTAAAGTAACTGATGAAAGCAGAATGCATAAATAAGTTTGCACAGTTCATGAGGCCATGAGGGAGTGAAAATTGCAGAACCTGTTTTGCTCACAATACTATAACGAAACAGCATAATTAAAAGGTTACCTCCATGTCTTTGAGCGTAGCACCATTTGCAGTGATTGCTGCTTCGTCCTCGCGAGACATATCGAGGGAGTTGCCTGTGGACAACTTGCCCACCTGAAACATGTCGCAAGTGTTGTTGAAGATTTTAAACATGAAAGGCCAAGCATTTTCCCGAGTAATAGAATAGTAGCAGTTACCTTTAAGCGTAGCTCTTTGCAAAGAGTGGGTGTAGAGCAGGACTGCTTACAACCGGTTCCATACACATCGAAAACCTGTTGAAAACACAGGAAGAGTAGAGATCAAGTGAGGAAAATCTCCACCATCCATATTCTCATAGTCTAGTTTGTGACTTATAAGATTTCACGCCTAAGTTCTACTTGGCTCCTTAGAATTCAACAATCATCTTGGCCTATCCAACTTGTTTGTTGAAGTGCAAGAAAGAAAAGGCGGGCAAACATTATTTTGGCAAACCTGAATCAGCAACTAAACATGAGAGGATCACAAATGGATACTTACGGGGATGGGGACCCTCCTGTCATGAAAAGTAGCATGAGATACAAGAAACACGTCACCAACACACGCTCCTTTCTCCTGAGTATCCACTAATTAGTGTATATATAAGAAAGCTTAATGGAAAAGTAAGAGTGATGCGAGGAGTTTTCTTCGATTTGTATGCTTTCATACATAAAGCACAACAAAAGGGTGCTTAGAAATTAGAATAGTCTTGAAAAGCGAAGACTTACCTTGAAGCCACCTGCAGTGCCTGCGTTAATGATCAGATCTGGCCGCAATGCCTGTATGGAGGCATAGGTCACGAGAGAAGAAGGAACTGTGCCTACATTATCAACACCTGAAGAAAAGAGGTATGAGAACCCAAAACGTGAAACCTAAACCCGACAAGAAGATGCCAAACAGAAAGGGCAACTTTTCCTTTATATAGGGACTTAACATTCCTTAAATTTCTCCATTTTGAGCACATATCCAATAATCATGCTCAAGATTTTGAACACGGGCTAAAAATAACAACTAGCCGTTGCATTAGCTAAATTCAGTCAAAAAGTCGAGTTGAGCCATCTAAACACGAGACACGCATATTCCCTTTAAAAAAATTAAAATGTGTTATTCTACTGAATAATAAGCGTCGTATGGCTACAAGTCACATCAAACATGTATATTAGGCTAGCAAGGTGAAAGTGACGGGCATTAACTTTCTCGAGAACTGGATGTTTTAAGTATCATAAGAATACCTAATTGGCATATCGTCTCAATGACAAACGACACTCATGGCCAAACTAAAAGGACTTAGCCGGAAGCTAGGCAATACCTATGCCAGATATTAGTAAATTGGAAGAACTCATGATACATAAATAAAACCGAGAACTTACCTAAAGTTGAGTGTTTCCCGGGTCCTATTATATTGATATGGAGATCTTTGTACATACCACGATACCGGATCCAAGGGACCTCTTTCGGGAATCTGCAAAATTTCACAGCAGATTAACATTGTCTACAATACAAAGCAAATGACATGAAAATTAGGGTTACTTTATGATGTACAATTCATGCCAAATAAAAAGTGCACAGACTAGATTGAATCAATAAAATATTTTCTATGAGAATATTTCTATTTAATTCTAAACTATCTCGTTTAATTCATTTTGGTCATGAACTTGGTTTTATCCAATTTGACCTGATGTTCTAAAAAATGATCATGTCAATTGCGATACATTCTTTGTTCGTCAATGTCAATGTGACAAAGACGTGATATGTAAGAAACTACTATTAAACAAAGTTTAGGATCAAATGAGATAAACACTAAAACGTCTATTATTTTCCTATATGAGTTATATTACTTCGAAACACCAAAATGGTGATAGTGCAAGGAATTAAGCAATTTAAACCCTGGAAATTGAGTAAGAACAAAATCAGAGAAGACAAGAAATCGAAAATGGTATTGAAAAAGAAGAAACTGACATGGAATGGGGATTAAAAGAGGACTTTTTTAGAAAACTGATTGAGATACATTCTCTGATAGTCAATGGCAATGCAACAAAGTCATGACATGTAAGAACCTATCACTAAACAAATTTGAAGATCAAAGCATATCAAACTCGATAGATAAAGAGTGAAATGACTTCATTCCTATTCTAAATGGATCATATTATCATAATACTCCAAAACACCAAAAATGGCACTCCTGCAACTTTGAAACTGTTATATAATTTTACTAAAATACTGTTATTTTGTCTTCGATGTGAATTATATGCATATATAATTTTTATTTGATACAAAACAAGTTTTGTCGATTTCTCCCCGAGTTCTCAGAACTCCTTATTTCTCGCTTTGTCGAGTTCTCCCCAATCTCGTGTTTTAGAACCTCGATGGAGATCGGTGTTCTAAAAAAACGCTAGGTGCTAAGTGCCCTAGTCGGGAGGATAGGGCTTCAGGGGAATAATTGGGGAAACAGAGGATTGATCGGGGACTAGTCGGGATTATTAGAGTGTTGATTGAGATACATTCTCAGTTAGGCAGTGTCAATGTAACAAAGTCATGGAAAGATCAATGCAGACCAAGTTCTATGGATAAAGACTAAACTGATTTCATTCCTATCCTATTGTATGGATCACATCACTCCAAAACACCAAAAATGGAACTGTTGCAGCTTCATGAACACAGTAACAATCAACATCGAACTAGCCAATTCAAAACCCTAGAAATTGAGCAATAACAAAACCAGTGAAGCAAATAATCGAAACTGACATGGAATCGAGGTCCTCTTTGAGCTGAAACTTGTCAACGATAGGCATCGCTTCAGCTTGCATAGCTGGTAGCACCAATACAGCGTCAAGAGCACGGATCACAACAAAGTTACTGTAACAAAAATATGAGTACAGAGAGAGATCGAGAGGTACCGATGATGAGGACGATGCTGGAAATGGGACGATTCTTCTCTGCGGCGCTCGATTTTTCGCCAGGAGGAGACATAATGCTCAGTCGATCACAGGAAAATGTTTCGATTCGATGCTTGAAGCTCCGTTTGGGGATGATTTCCTGGAAAATCAATCTCCGAGAAAAAGTCTACAGGAATCAATAGGATCGGTCAAATCCAGTAGCGATGGCCGATGAGGAAAAAGTACTTTAAATTTTCTCAGAAATTTGTTGAGACTGAGAGCGATAACATTTCTCATTAGAGAGAAAGACACTCGAGGCCTGAGGGTTGTTTAAGGTTGGGTTTTGAATCGGTTTAAATTGAACTGATCATTTTGGTTTTAAGATATTAAAAAGTGAAATTGAATGAATAGAATTCAAATTAATTCGGTTTTGAATACGTAGATTATTTATTCGTTTTGATTTTTATGAATCGATTTTATGAAATATTCATATTTTAAATAATTTTGACTTATTATTTGATTACTTCAGTTTGATTTTGTGTGAATCAATTTTATGAAATTCTCACATCTTGATTCGGTCTTGACTTATTTTTTGTTGGCCTTATATTTTTAGGTTCAACTAATAAAAATCGATAACTTAAATTGAGTAATGTGTTCAAATCGTTTGGTTTTTTTATTGGTTCTCATTTTATAAAATAAAATCAAACTAATGAAGTTTCGGTTCAGTTTAGTTTTGAATTGAACTAATTTAGTTTTTTTTGGTTCAGTTATTTTTGGGCAGCTCTACACTTCATTATCTCAACTAAGACTCTTTTTTTTACTTAACAACGCTCAACTATATTTTGGATCAGACAGATACACTAAACATTATTTTTTATACCGCTATAATGTGGATGGAAAATGTACAATGAAAAGACGAAAATGCCTTTAGCAAATTCTCTAATTTCTCAAGCATGCCATCAACTGGGATTTGGGGTTGCCGGAGCTACATGGTGTTACCATAGGCCCTAATTTGAAAAGGAAGAAAGTAATAATCACTATCGAGCCAACAAACATTGATGTCACGCATAAAAAGAAACTCTAAACGATGTCGTATGTATTAAACATCATGAAATAAAACTCACTTTCCAGACAGATTATCTATTCAATTTAATTTTTTATCCGAATTAAACATCATAAAATAAAATTATAGAACTTACATTCTAATTTAAATGAAATACTAACTACAGTTATAAACATACATTCAAAATAGAAAGTTAGTTTATTTTGGTCCGACCTGATTCTTAATTCGGGGACGGTCCCCATACCAAAATAAACATCCACTATCATCTATACGAGAATTGAAACCGACAACCTCACACCTATTAACTCACGACTTTTGTTGACTTAACATTTATTACCATGAGCCGTACAACTTTTTCAATCAGCAATAACCACGCAGACAAACAAACTAAAACCATGACCAACAACCTCGTACTTATCAAAATTTAAATAGACTCTTGTCACTTTACCCGCAACCCTCACACCCACAAATAGAGAAATCGAGACTAAAGAAAACCCGACACAAGATCGTCATCCGCGTCCATCGCATCGAGACTCAGACAGCTTCGCCCGACGACACCGAACCGTCATTCCTCGGCAAGTTGAGGGAGAAACCACGGTACACAATGCAAGCAAAGAACGGCCCCGCCCAGAAAACCCAGTGCCCGTCCCACAGCGACCCTCCCTCCAGCAATGCGGCGCCCAGGCACCTCGCCGGGTTCAGCCCGACGCCGGAGTAGCCGCTCCGGCCCGTCACCACCACCGACACGAACACCGCCACCGCCACGGCTCCGGCCACCGCGGCACAGACCGCGGCCGGGCCCAGCTCCTTGCACCTCCTCCGGTCGAACGCCACCGTCACGCCCACGTACAGCACCACGAAGGTGCAACAGAACTCTAGCACCAGTGCAGTTCCCAAGCTCACGCCACCGGCGGCACAACCTCCCAACAAGTACCTATCAATCATTATTCAAATTCAACTTCATTTTACACATGGATTTCAATTTAGAGAAGACTACACATAATTATTTCTAACTAAACATATTTTCGATTTAACCTCACCTAACTAAATTTTGGCTATTTCTCGTACACCAAATCTTTTCTGGATGAAAAATGTTAAATTTTAAAGTGAAAAGTTTAGAATACCCTTAATTGAAAACCTAATTTTTGCATCAAAATATAAATGTTAGATTTGAGCATTTTTCATCTAAAGTTAGGTGTATCTAAATCAAAAAAGTGTTTAGTTGAGAATAATTTTATGTCATATTCCCTTTCATTAAATATATATTAAAATAATATTTTTAATACATCAAGAATGTGGTGTCCGCTCCAAAAAGTCCTCGTCCCGCTTTGGACAATGTTCTAAAAATGTATTATGTGTTAGTCGGGCAGAGATGACCTCTGAAGACTAATTGTGAATTAATCAAGAAAACGTTAAATTAATAGATTAATCAGTGACTTTTAGAAACTGGATCGGGGGCAACGGGTCACCACCAAGGACAAGGTATCCTGTCATCCTATTGTTCACGTGCAGAATCTCGTCGTCTGAAAAATATAATTTTGTAATCTGGCATACACGTGAAAAAGTGGGTGGTAAACCTGAATGCATAAACTTTTTTAAATAATAAGTCTGAGCCTCTACCCTTATCGTAGCTCTGGGATTCATCACCTGTCTGTTGCGTTAGGGTCCATCACCAGCTTGAGGACTAAGAAACTGAGGATAGAACCCAGGCATTGTGCGGCGACGTAGGAAAAGGCGCGAGCGGGGGTTACGAGGCCCCCGAGAGCTGCGGCGAAGGTGAAAACGGGGCTCATGTGGCCTCCGGATAGAGGGACCGTCACCAGGAGGAAGAGGAAGAGGATGACGAAGACCGCCAAGGGAAGAAGGAGCTTGGGGTCAGCCTCGTGAGCGTCAAGGCATGAGATGATGGTGATGGTGAGAGTGAAGATCAGGCAAGCTGTTGCTACCAGCTCTGTAAGTGTTGCTCTCCACATCTGAAAAGGGAAAGTAATGTCAATTTTATTTGTGTACAAACGTTACCGAGCTTCACTCTATGGGATATTTATTATATTGTCTCCAACGGGTAGGGGTGGGAACGGTTCCAGAACCAAACCAAACTGACCAGAAACCTTAATTTTTGAGAGCTAGAATCAAAATAGTGAGGGGTGGTTCGGTTCTTAACCCATTTTAATTCTTTAGTTTTATCTTGTTGGAACTGGTTGATTTTCATTTTTTCTATTTAGAATTTATCAGGTTTATGGGTCAAATTAAATAATTTTCATCCTGATTGATGGATACAAACTTTAAATTAGTAATTATTAAAAGTACTAATGCAAATCGAACGTTAAGACTTAATTATTACTAGGGTTGTCCATGGCTGGTTAACCGAACCAAATGGCTTGTTTTCAAACCAAACCAAAAATTTTGATTTTATAATTTTTAAAACCATAACCAAAACCGAGTGTAATTGAATGGTCGATTTTAAACCAAGTGAAAAGTGGTTCAATTTTTTATTTAAACCAAACCAACCGATATTTATAAATAAAATATTTGGGCTCAATATGTCATTTGATTTTAGTTTTAAATGTTTTACTTAGGCTCAATGTTTTTTTATCCGTTTAACTACTTGTAATTAAGAATATGCATAGATATTAATTTTAAATGACCAAAAAATCATTAAGAATCAATCGAAGA
>JAYMTP010008444.1:0-10046 GCA_036897365.1 Geranium brycei
TTTAGTTGCATAAGCTTGTTCGAGTCCGAGCCAAGTTCGAGTCGAACGCAATTTTTCACAAGCCGAGTTGAAGCTTGCTAAAGTGAGGGTCGACTCCTTTACACTGATCCAAGTGTCAGTATCTTTTAACTTAAGAGACGAACGGTTGATCCCAATTGACTTCGGATCCGATTCAGCCACCAGCTTCTGGAATCGAAACCGCCGGAAAATGGACGACGACGGTCGCCGGAGCCTTCAGGAGGAAGATCGGAGCCGTGATTCGACGAATCCGGGAACCCTAGAATCGGACTCGTCTCCGTCGGTTTGTTCCCAAACCTCACTCGATCAAGCTGAGATCTTTAGGGCCGTGGAGGTCGTCGAGAGGGACTCCGTCGCCATTGCTCAGAGCTTCGTTTCTCTGTTCGCTTCGCTCCGGCTGGCGCTATCTGAGGTGAGTTCTGTTTGGCTGCCCAGAAAATGAAAGAATTTTGAATGAAAATAGAATATTTTACCATTTTATTGCATTTTTTCTGGTTCTGTTATGTTCTAGTTCAGTACCAGCTATATTGTATATGTGGAAAGCTGAATTTTCATGAATTCTGAGCAGAATTGTTTGTGTTTTGGGTCAATTTCAATTTCAATTTCAACTTCATTACTGATTGATCAGTTGGAGTTGTGGACAAACCAAATGGAATTGGCTTTGAAGATGTAATGGTGATGATTGTAATGTTGTAGGTCACGAGCAGCTCGGTTGATCACATGCATTGCTTCAGCGATGCTGCGGGTAGCCTTCAGGAATCTGGTAAATCACTGATTTGAATTAAGTGGTTTATGAACGATGTGTTGATTGTTGAGTTTCTTTCATAGATAGCTGCAAAGCAGATTCATAAACTTTGGTTAGCCTGATAGACTATTGAGAATCCCCGTTTTTGGGGGGCTATTGTTGGTGGTGTCTAACGAAAAGATTTTAATAAAAATTGTGATCAAAATAGATTCATTTGTATGTCCCGAGTAGTTTATTACTGTGATTCGAGCTTCGCTTTTGCGACGGTAACGATTATAGTTAAAAAAATGTGAATAGTGATGCAAGCGCACAAATCATTTAGAACATGTTCATTTTATAGCAAAATCAACCAGGTCTTTGTTTCAGCGTGTAGTCAGAGAATGTGATTTACGGCCCTTTGGTGATATAAAAATCAGATGATATATAACTTGGGAATTGGAAGATGTTTCTGAGAATTCATGATGTTATCTCTCCCTCTCACTAGTATCTTCTGTGTCACACTAACCAATGACTTTGTACTGATAATTCATGTCACCTGTCATAACTTATTTAGACCTGCTTCCGGCGACGGATGTGAGGGCAATGATTGTAGTTTAAAAAATGTGAATAACGATGGAAACCTGTTCATTTTAAAACAAAATCAACCGGGTCTTTGTTTCAGCGTATAGTAAGACAATATGATTATACGGCCCTTTGGTGACATAAAAATAAGCGAATATATAGTTTCAAAGTTGGAAGATGTTTCCTGCAGAGAATGCATGATAATGTCTCCCCGTTCACTCGTATCTTTTGTGTCACACTAACCAATGGCATGTTCCATTAGATGCACGGATTTTATGGTAGGGGTTGATTTGTTTGTGAAATGTCACTTAATGAAATTATTGTTATGGGCTATTTTACGATATCTTGACATGCATATATTTATTTTTCCTCTACTTACATGGCAGTGCTAGACGCAGCAACAAAAGGGAACAAATATATCAACTCTTGTTTGAGGTATTAATTCAATGCACTACTTGTCTGTTACTAATAATGCATTTTAATTTGATTTTGGAATTCCTTATTTTTTGTTGTGGCAGATTGAACGAGGAAATGAAAGGCGTTGATAGACTAGCCACACAACTGTATCCTCGGCATTTTACCTTCCCTTTCCTTTTTGTTTCATCAATTACGCTTCTTTCCCACCGACTATTTGCTCATTTACTCTGCAGGTTGTTTCATTCACAATGTCTCAAAACAATCCATGAAACTGTTTTCTTCTTATTTTTGTGGTGAATTTCGGATAAGAATCTCAATTACAGGATCTAAACCCGGCATTTGAATCTTCAAAACATTGCACATGTTTCCTTGACGCTTGTATAGAAAAGTTCTCAGGAGGAACGTCGACGCTCTAGACTCTGCTGCTAACAAACTCCTCCGACTCCCTTGATACCAGTGGAATGATACGTCTTTGTAGGTGTGTCATCTATATATCCATCGGTCGTCATTTAGAACTGGCATGTAGTGTGCCCTAATTAGAGTAAGTGTTACTGTTTTGGCTGTTAGATATTTGGTTGTGAAACAGATATTGCTGTCTTTGTTGGCTTTATGATGTTCAATTATGTAAGTGCCGAAGAAGCTGCTTAAAGCACTTGTGATGATATTTGAAGTATATCTCCATAAAGACTTGTGTAGTAAAAATCTCCGCCTTGTATGCTTTATTTCCAAATAGTTTCCAGTTAATCCTCCATAATTTCTGCTTAATTTTTTTAATCCAATATAATTTCTAATCAGTCCTTAGATGACCCTTATTTTTATCACTGAATTAAAGATGCTTCTCAGAAATATTTATGCATATGCTTATTTCATTGGTTGGCACTTGCAAAAAAGAGGATAAATTACTAATCATCATAAGGTATCCCTGAAAATGTTCAATATCGTCACTACAAAAAATCATTACCAGAGACCTAAAGGGTCTTATAAACCAATTTTTTACGCTACACTTCACTCCCATTCAATTGTTGATGGAGGTTTAGATGTAATGTCTTGAACCACTCGGTTCACACCCCTAACTCTGTTGCAAATCTTTCTGGATACATCATCAAGAAACTTGTGCTCAAAATTGTACCTGCAATTTCATATTACAATCACAAGAAAATATGCATTTGTATCCATCACATAAATGAAAAATTAAAAGGGTTAATTGCAAAAGGATATGAGCAGTCATTTAAAATGGTGAAAAAAATAACACTAAGTAAAATATCTTGCTAAAGGTGTAACAGCCAGTGTTCTAAAAATTCATGATATGTCCGACTAGTTCCCGCTTAATCCTCTGTTAATTCCCAATTAATCCTTAAGTGATTTATTTTTTGATTAATTCTCGACTAATCCTCGATTTGTCTCTAGAAGGCCCTCTCTGCCCGACTAGGGCCTAGCGTTTTGTAGAACATTGGTAACAGCTAATACCCGAAAGTAATGTTCTAAAAATCTTTAATTAATCTGATTAGTCTCCAGAGGCTCTATCCACCTTACTAGGGCCTAACATTTAAAAAAAATTGTCCTAAAGTGCTTACTAACAGCCTTTAGTTGCCAAGATTATCGAATAGGACCCACGACCCCAAAAAAATAACATTCTCAAAGAATGAGGTTTACCAAATCATAGACGATATATGAAAAGTAAACTGCAGAAGTAACGGCTGGCTTACCAGTCTGCTGTCATTCCATCTTGACTAGTGACTGCCCTCAGAGCAACGACATGGGAATGTGTTCTCTGATCGCCTTGAACTCCAACAGACCTCACCGGCAAAAAGACCGCAAAAGCTTGCCAAATGGAATCGTAGAGACCAGCATCCTTTATGGATTGAATGAATATCTCATCAACCTAAAGAAACAATCAAACAAAAAAATTAATAAATACAATCGAATCGAATCAAAACAGTTAAGCAACTTCGTAGGTTGGACTGCAAAACCCGGTAATATATTACCTGGCGGAGGACCTCCAATGCATTGCCTTGAGTCACATCACCCAAAACCCGAACTGCAAGACCAGGCCCTGGGAAGGGGTGGCGCTTCAGAAACCCTTCGGGGACATTCAAGATCTTCCCTATTGCACGAACCTATTCAACAATATCCATAATACATTATAAAAAGAAAAGAAAACCACGCAAGTTGACATAACTATAAGGGAAAATTGCAAAAGGGTGATGTGTTTGCAATTTTTTGCAAAATGTGTGTATTTTTATAAAAAAGACAAAATTACCCTTGAACCTAAAAAATAAAAAAGATTTTGAAAGTTTTTCTGTTTTATTTTTTAACTAAAGTTTGTATGATCAAATTTTGTAATTTACTTTGCAAATAGGGAGGTTGTGTTTAAAACCTCGTCTTTGAATAGAAGCCTCAGCGGTTCAATGAGGTTTAATCTCATCTTCTCCGGAAGCCCCCCGACGTTGTGGTGGCTCTTGATTGTGTGGGAGTGAGTACTTCCAGTTCCAGGAGGCGGGCAAGATTCAATGACGTCCGGGTAGAGAGTTCCTTGGACTAAGAAGACGGGCCTCTTCCCTAACTTCTGCTCCAATTCTTGCGCGAAAGCATCGAATATGTTGATGAACTCTTTCCCGATTATCTTTCTTTTAACCTCTGGGTCCACCACGCCTTTCAGCTTACTGAGGAAGGGTTCAGTTGCATCAACGCAAGTCACGGGTAAATGAAGATCCTTCTCGAATGTCTCCATCACACGCTCCCTCTCCTTGTACCTGAGTAGGCCATTGTCGACGAAGACACAGTGAAGCCTATCTCCAATTGCCTTGTGAACAAGAGTGGCGGCGACAGTAGAATCCACACCACCTGATAAGGCGCAGATCACATGTTCTTCAGGACCCACTTTGCGTTTGACTTCTTTAATCTGTTCGTCTGCTACGTCTTCCATTTTCCAGCCTGCGGTGACTCCACAGACATCAAACAGGAAATGCCGGAGCGTATCCATCCCTTCGGGTGAATGGGTCACCTGTACAGAATTTCACGTGTTAAAATCAAAAGCTTTGTACAGAAACTCCATTACCGACACAACTTCAGGCAACGAAACAGAGAATTTCAACATTAGCCATTACAAAGAAACAAATTTGTAAAACCTATGGTCTTGAAGCCAGTCACATAATTCAATCTCAGCTTCAAAAGCAGTGTAACAGGACAAAATCAAAACTTTCTATACAAACTCCATTACCTCAACACCAGGAACAAAACAAAGAAACTCCACATTACCCATTACAGAGAATCAAAATTGCAAAGTCTATACATCAAGCACAGAAGCAAAGAAACTCATCATTAACCATTACAAAAACACACATTCGCAAACTCTACGGTCTTGAAGCCAACCACATAATTCAATCTGAGCTTCAAAAACAATGCAATAGAACAAAATGAAAACCTTTATACAGAATACCCATTACCTCAACATCAGGCACTGAAACAAACAAACTCAACATTAGCCTTTACAAAGAACCAAATTTACAAAATCTGTCTCGTGAAGACAATCACATACCTCAATCTCAGCTTCAGAAACAAAGCAAATAAGCAAAATCATAACTTTTATACAGAAACTCAACGTTACCCATTACAAAGTCTACACATCAGGCAGAGAAACAAAACTCAAAATTAGCCATTACAAAAACACAAATTTGCAAACTCTATGGTCTTGAAGCCAATCACATGATTCAATCTCAGCTTGAAAAGGCTGTAACAAGGCAAAATCAAAACTTCAACACAAAAACAACACCATCACTACCTCAGGATGATACTGAAGCCCATAAACCCTCCTCCCACCGCTCTCCACAGCCGCCACCGCCCCCTGCTGGCTCCTCGCCACAGCCTCGAACCCATCAGGCAGCCTCACCACCTCATCCCCATGGCTCATCCAAACCACCTGCCTGTCCCCACTATCCCTATTCCCAAACAACCCACAACCCCCCTTCCCAACCTCAATCTCCATCCTCCCATACTCCTGCTTCTCCCCCACCTTCACCTCTCCCCCCAATCTCTGCACAATCAGCTGCAGACCATAACAGATCCCCAGAACAAACACGCCGCTCGACTCGGCCCATTCCACGAACCCTTCAGGGAAGCTCGGCGCGTGCGGCGAGTGGACGGAGTGAGGCCCGCCGGAGAGGACCACGACGGTGGGGTTGTGGGCGGCGATGGATTGGAGCGAGGAAGTGCCGGACATGCACTCGGAGAGGATCGAGAGGGTTCGGATCCGGCGGGTGATGAGGTGGGTGTACTGGGATCCGTAGTCCAGGATCAGGACCTTGTTCGATTTCGGGGGTTTTGGGTCCATGGGTAGGGTTTTGGGTTTCTGGGTTTTCTGTTTGGTTACCGAGAAAGTGGTGAGAGGTGGGGTTTTTGGGGGAGGAGGGGATTAGGGTTTTTGGAGGGGATTGGCGGGAAGTGGGTCTGATTGGTAGAGGTCGAAGCTTTGTTTTATTGGTCTTTCAGATTGTAGCGATTTGAGTGGTTCTTGTTCCTCCCTAATTGGAAAGTTCAGATTTTGTTAAGGGTTGATTTTAATGGACTCAGATGTTTTTATCAGAGGAGAGGAGATGGTAGGGTTGATAGGTTCGGGTTTGAGCCGGTTGATTTTCGATTCGTTTTGGTATTTTATGAAGCGAGTTTTATGAAAGTCTTATATTTAGAGTCATTCTGATCTATTATTTGACTTGTAGATTTTATGTTCGATTCTCTTTTAATCGAATTTTATAAAAATTTTACATTTTTTTACCAGTCGTGACTTGTTATTAAATTTATGGTGCGATATTTTCAGGCCGAACTAATCAAAATCAATAACATAAAATGAGTCTCGTATTCAAATCGATTGAATTTCAGTTTAGTTCAATTTCTTATCAGTTATAATTTTATTACTGAAACAAAATCGATGGAGTTTCGGTTATGTTCGACCGAATCGAACAAATTCGAAATTTTAATTATATTTCATGTCAGTTTGATTCAGTCTTTTTTGGGCAGCCTTAGGAGATAATGTCATTAAACACGTCTTGAAATGCCCCGATGTCATTCCAAGGAGAGACAACATCTCTAAATTTAGTGCGGTAATTGAATATTCCTAACCTAATGGAACATGAAATAAAAGTCACTAAACATGTTTTGTTGTCATTTTTATTCATATCGCATAAATATTATAGAGATATTTTGCACGAAAGAGACATTAAGCTATATTATGATGAACTAGCGAAATAGCTATATATATATATATATACACACACACGATGAAGTATTTCGATCTTAATTTCTAATAACTTGGACTTAAGGCTGCAATTTAACATTAAAGTCTAATTGAATTAGTGAAGCCATGTATTTTTTATTTGATTAATTCTTTGAACACATTTTGATGACTTAATTACCAACCAACCATCAAACCTAAAATATAGCTAAACATTAACATGGTCAAAAAATTGGTTTAATAAAAACATAGTCAAAATTAGTACACCCTTCAAGGAAAAAAAAAAATTCAGCTATGGAAAGGCCATCAACACTAAAATGGTCACTTTCCTTGAAAGAAGATGATGGGCTTTTTATACAACCAAAAAAATATATTCTTTATATACAAATACTCAAATAGTGATTTGCAAAAAGTAGATTTGCATCGACAAATTGCAGAAAATAGTTGTAAATTATTGATTTTATTCGCAAGTTCACTGAATTTATTTAAAAATGATGAAAATAGCCAATAAATTTGAAAATTAAATTATTTTTCAATTTAAACTTGCCATACACTAAGTGATGAGATGAGAAAACCGGATGAGCTTGCACTTGTAAAAATAAACTTAATTTTAACATTTTTAATTAAGCAAACATCTTTGTTATTTTTCAACAAACTTATCCATTTTGTGAATAAAAAAAATACTAGAAATGACTGTTACTTTTTTATGATTAAAAAAACACAACCTTTTTATTTATAAGAATGTGATTATTAATATTTCCCCACAACCTTATACTATCAATCCTAAAAATATCATCAATTTCTACTATAATCTATAATAAGACTATAAAACCCACCTTCAAAAGACTATAAAACCCAGAAAGTAGTTAAAAATTAGTTTTTTTTTTTACTATCTGGCACGCATAGGAGCAAACCCACAAGGCCACAACACACTCACTATTTCTCTGCCGCCAGCACTCACCAAAGCACACATATATGGGAATGCCAGACTGTGCCCAGAGCGTATCATTTTCTTCCTTTTAAGTCCCCACTCACAAAAAGCTTCCCCAGATGGGTATTGAAGACGGAGATGGTGAAATCAAGGTTCAAAACTTTACTTGCTGATGTGAAAAGGTGAGACCCAAAAATACACTAGAATGATTTTCTGTGAACTGGGTACTTGAGTATTCACTTCTTTCCTCTTGGGTTTTTCTGGGGTTTCGTTTTTTTTTAAAGATTAGATGGTGTAATTTGTAACTCACCACTTGGTTTCTGGTTATTGGATTGTTTGATACTGTTTTCTATTGTTCTGATGTGATATATCATTGAATTAGAACTGAGGAGTTGCTTCTCTGGGTAATTGTTCTAAATTTGGTATAATCATATGGGATTCTCCTGAATCCATGTACTTGTTTTATGGGTCTATTTGTGAATTTATGGGATTTTCAAGCTTTAGGGCCAAGAGTTCAGTTTTAGGGAACTGGGTTTGTGCCCTTTGCCTCTATCTATGGATTTGTGCTCATTTTGGTAATGATTGTGCTGAATCTTAATAATAATGCTTGTTTATTAAATTTAAATCAGTGCCCTTATTTCTCATTAGCTATCAATTTTGATCCTGCCCAGTGGTTACATAGGTTTGTGAAGATGCTGTCTTCAGTGACATTACCAATATGTCTGGTATTTTGTAGAGTGTCCTATTTGGCCACTGGTTTTGATCTTCAAGTGGCAATCAAGTAGGATCATTGATGATAAATAGGCCATTTTTTGGGTTTTGAATGTGCAGCATAGTGCACTAGTGTTCTAAGAATGGGAGAGGAATCGAAGTTTCAGCAACGACGGGAGTTCAGGAAGAGAGGCGACGCCTCAGAATCTTCGAGCGAAGATCAAGACTCACATTCGAGCAGCGAGGCAGTTTTCAAGAAGCGCAAACTCGTTACAAGTTTTGGGAAATCTAAGGAAGTGCAGCTTAAGAGCGACGAGAAGAGCGCTCGGAAAGGAAATGATGCTAAAATCAGCAGTTACGAGCCCGTGCTTGCGCTGGATGGCCTTAAAACGTTCACAGGTTCCTTACTAGACGATCTTAAGGGCACGAGAGAGAACTTGCTTGCTCGGATGAAGGACGAAATGCACAAATTGGTGGCAGATGGTAACGCCGAAGCTCAGAAGCATTCTGAGCCCCAAGCGAAAGCAAATAAGTCTGTCAAGAGCAAAATGGCTCCTATGGCCGGTGGCGACGCCATGTCAACCTTGGGATCATCTGTCAAGGCAAATTCTCAATTCAATACTTCTCAACAACTTTACAGCAACTTTGGTCTCACAGCTCAAGCCCGAAACTCCAATGGTCAAGGCGATCTTGACCAAGTTGCAAGATCCATTACAGCAACAGGGAAGGTCAGAGGAGAGAGGTCATGTTTATCATTAAACCCGTCTGGATCAGGCATCAGATTTGCAACACCAATCGAAAGTGACATCATGAAAAGGCCCGGGGTATCTGTGAGGCCGAGCATTTCATCAAATCCTTCCATCCAGCTGGATTCTTCAATGTACCTGACATTGCCTACCGATATGTCTCCATACAACTATATGCAATCTAGAATGAGTTCGTCAAACCAGACAATTGATGCAAGCGCTTGTCGCCAATACTTTCCAATATTGCAGCAAGAAGAAAGGTTCGGGAAATTCCATATCACTCAAGACTCTATTGCTGCTTATGGTTATAGCATTCCTAGTGAAGCCAGCTCTGATCGGGATATTTTGAGTCTGAGGATGAGCAGAGGAATCGTGCCAGGACAGTATGTTCCCAACAGCTTCAGCAACCATTTGAATCACGGGCTGGAGAGTGGAGTCTTGCCATTTCGCGCCCCGAGCTTTCCAAACCAGTTTCACAGGAATGATTAGTCTATACATTACTATTTCCTTTGGAAAAAAAAACACGGATATGGTTGATGTTTACTTGTTTCTGCAAATTTGGCAGTTGAAAAACATATAGCAGTTCTTCATTTTGGAGAAGTGTTTGGGTTTTGTTATTGTGATGTTCGTTGGACTGTGATGAACTTGTTTTGTGTACCAATTTTCATCATACAGAAATGAAGTCATCTT
>JAYMTP010008445.1:0-10046 GCA_036897365.1 Geranium brycei
TATATGTAAACGGCTTAATTTCTCCATAACTTCTTATGGAAGCAGATTCACATAACAACCATAAAGCATTATTCCCAGAAATATTATATTACAGATATTATAAAACTTAAGAAACTTATTAAAAGTATGTGAATTATAGATGGACTAAAATGTTGAACATATATATCAGTTAGCATATATATAAAATTAGTTTAATCTATTATTTAGTTAATACATTACCTAATTATATAGTAACACCTATACTTAAATAATATGTTTCATTTAAAAATATCATATAGAATAGACCTATGCAATAAAAAATGTAATATGCGAAAATACCTGGGATGTCTGATGTGGATCCCACCTCCTTCCCACGTGTGTTTCATCGACGGTCACGATTATCTTATTCTTCATGCTGTCACGTGCGGCTCCCGAAAACACGTGTCGCGATCCTTCGGTTTTAACCGTTTACCGCTTCATTCTTTGGCCCATCCATTTCCTCGTAATCACCAAAAACCATTATTCCTATAACCTGAATGACCATTTTAACCCTCCCTTATTTTGAATTTTAAACGGCGCCCACTTTAAATGCGCGGTACATGACAGCGATTGGGCATTGCTACGGTACAGCGAACATCCATAGATCTCATGGTCCTGACCAATGAGAAGTTCGCAGATTCAGTTGATGGAAATGAACGGCTCAGAAGACAGGAACAACCTCAAACAGACAGAAAGACACTTCGGTTACAGTAACTAGTTCGGATTAAATTCGCCTTCTGGTGATTTTCCGAAACTACCCTTGCATCCTTGGCCTGGTACGCTCTGTGGTGGTAAAAACCTGTCGGTGCATGGGAATAAATAACAAAGTTATTTTATATACTATCCTTAATAAGCTTGCATGGACCACGTGTAAAGGCACATAGTCTTTCCTCTTTTAGAAAGTTCGAAAAATCTATATAATTCTGTTTTTCAAAATAAATAAATAAAAATCTTATTTATTATCATCAATATTAACGGTACAGCTATTTTTTACTACGGTTCGTGACTCTGTCTCCTCGTCACTTATCAGCCTCATACTCTTTTAATCACTTAAATCCTAATTTTAATTTTTTACTTTTAGTAAATATTTATCTATTTATTTTTTTTGTAATTTATCGTTTGTTAGTTAGATATGGTCACGGCTCGAATTTTCTCGGACCTGCGGTTTCGGGTGTCATCATTTACTCACTCTCCCATGAAAGAACACAAAAACCAGAAAATTACTTTCAAAATTTTCCCTTATTTCGTTTTCTCACCGATAAAGGAATTCGAATTCCCCAGAAATAATAAGCACACTTCCCTTTATTTTACCGTTAACGACGATTTTCATAATTTCCAAGAAGACGGTGTTTGGACCAATATTTTTGAATTTCCAGAAAACATAAAAAAAAAATTAAGAATTTTTGTTTTGTATCGCTCTTTCTTCTTCGCATTATTGTCATTTACAGATCTGCAATAAAAATTAATGCAAGCTGTAATTGAAGAGAAGCAAATTTGGACTCATATGTTAAGTGAAGCGGCTCCTCTGTTCCTCTTCCTCTGTTCACTCTGTTTCTTCATGACCACATAAACCGATAAAGCTCGCAGCTTTTCGCGTCTCGGAGCTCCATTTTCGGGTTTTCGGGCTCCGATTTTCGGTTTTGGGCTTGTGGGTATCGGAGATCATGCCTCCGCCGTTCGATTGGTGGGCCCAGAGAAGCACGCCGGTGGTGGTGAAGATGGAGAACCCGAACTGGTCGGTGACGGGGCTAAAGGGTGTCTCCGGCTAACCCTCCTACCGGTCGCGCAACAAGAACGCGAAACAGCTGACGTGGGTCCTCCTCCTCAGGGCCCACAGAGCCGCGGGCTGCCTCGCCTCCGTCGGCGCCGCCGTGAGCCGCCGCGTCGCCGCCGGAAAAACGGACTCGAGCGGTGAGAAGACCGGGACGAGGTGGTGGAGGTTCTATTCGTGCATCAAGGTGTTCTTGTGCCTCTCGATGCTGCTACTGATCTTCGAGGCGGTGGCGTTCTTCAAGGGCTGGGATTTTGACACGGGTCGGCTCCGGTTCGAGAGGTTGGTTTTGGGGTCGTTCGGTTCGGTTTACTCGAGGTGGGTCTTGTTCAGGGTCGAGTACCTTGCTCCTCCTCTTCAGTTCCTCGCCAATGCGTGTATTGTTCTGTTCCTGGTTCAGAGCCTGGACCGGCTGGTTCTGTGCCTGGGCTGTTTCTGGATCAGGTTCAAGAACATCAAACCGGTTCCGGCCGCCGGCGTCGCCGTGGATCCCGAATCCGGCCGGAGTAGTTTCTTCTCCATGGTGCTCGTCCAGATTCCCATGTGCAATGAAAAAGAGGTTATTTTTGTTATTTTATCACCAATACTGTTAACACAGGATTAAAACCAACGACTTCATACTTGTTTGTTTCTTTGTTGCATACATTTAGATTTAGGGTTTATGTTTAATCGGTGAATGTTGCATATATTTAGATTAGGGTTTATGTTAAATTGGTCAGTCTTAATTCTTAATTGTAGGTGAATCGTAATTCTTAATTTTACGGGCAATCATATTATTTTTTAGGAATACACATACTTTGCACACACAATCAAATTAGTGACCTCATGTTTGTTATACTGCCTGTAGTCAATGCTTGTTTTTCTTTGGATACATTTAGATTTAGGGTATATGTTGAATTGGTGAATGTTGGATTATAGGTTTATCAGCAATCAATTGCTGCTGTGTGCAATTTGGATTGGCCTAAGGCTAACCTGTTGATTCAAGTCCTGGACGATTCCGACGACCCCGTCACTTCCTTGCTGATCAAGGAGGAGGTGCTCAAATGGCAGCAAGAGGGCGCTCCCATCGTGTATCGCCACAGGGTGATCAGAGACGGCTACAAAGCCGGAAACCTCAAATCCGCAATGAACTGCAGCTATGTCAAAGACTACGAATTCGTCGCCATCTTTGACGCCGATTTCCAGCCTAACCCCGATTTCCTCACAAGAACCGTGCCACATTTCAAGGTAACATGATCAAATACATTGATTGAACTGTGGTTTCTGTTTCTAATGACTTGGCCGTCTTGACGATGCAATGCAGGACAATGATGAGCTCGGGCTGGTGCAGGCGAGGTGGTCGTTCGTGAACAGGGATGAGAACCTCCTAACGAGGCTTCAGAACATTAACTTGTCGTTCCACTTTGAAGTGGAGCAGCAGGTCAATAGCGTCTTCATAAACTTCTTCGGTTTCAATGGGACTGCTGGGGTGTGGAGGGTGAAGGCCCTGGAGGAGTCGGGCGGGTGGCTGGAGAGGACCACTGTCGAGGACATGGACATTGCTGTCCGCGCTCACCTTCATGGCTGGAAGTTCGTTTTCCTCAACGACTTGGAGGTACCTTCTCCAAAAACCGCCTTAACTCGATAACATCATTCATCACCTGTGAAATGTAAAATAGACGGGTTCTTTCGTTTTTTGTGATCACAGTGCCAATGTGAGTTGCCTGAATCTTATGAAGCATATAGGAAGCAACAACATAGATGGCATTCTGGTCCTATGCAGTTGTTTCGCCTTTGCTTGCCCGACATCATCCTATCCAAGGTTAACATAAACATAAACTTACTGCTTAATTTTTCAGAACATGTTAGTGATATTTATTTGTTATGTTTATGTGTGCAGATTAGTGTATGGAAGAAGATGAATCTGATATTTCTGTTTTTTCTTCTTCGGAAACTGATATTGCCGTTCTATTCCTTTACGCTCTTCTGCATAATCCTCCCGATGACAATGTTCGTGCCTGAGGCCGAGCTGCCAGCGTGGGTGGTATGCTACATCCCCGCCACGATGTCTTTCCTCAACATCCTCCCGGCCCCAAAGGCGTTCCCCTTCATCGTCCCCTACCTCCTCTTCGAGAACACAATGTCGGTGACCAAGTTCAACGCCATGATCTCGGGGCTGTTCCAGCTGGGCAGCGCGTACGAGTGGGTTGTCACCAAGAAGTCTGGCAGGTCATCGGAGGGTGACCTCGTGGCCTTGGCCGACAAGGAGCCGAAGCAGCAGAAGGGAGGCTCTGTGCCTAATCTCAGCGAGTTGGAGGAAAGCGAAGAGGTTGAGCAAAGAGCGTTGAGAAAGACGAAGAAGAAGCATAATCGGATTTACGCAAAGGAGCTGGCTCTGGCGTTTCTTTTGCTGACAGCAGCGGGGAGGAGCCTGTTGTCGGCTCAGGGGATTCATTTTTACTTCTTGCTGTTTCAGGGTGCTTCGTTCCTGCTCGTGGGCTTGGATTTGATCGGGGAGCAAGTTGAGTGAGTCGAGTGTGTACAAAGACGACGATGGCGTTTGTATGATGACAGCAGAGAATGTGAAATGGGTTTGGAGGCCAAAACACAGACAGCTGCTGCAAGGTGAGAAGAAACAGAAGGTGATTGGAAATTCATTACTCTCAATGTGTTGAAGGTCTTGTGTCTGTTTGGTTTGATTCTTTTGTTTTTTGGGTCGATTCTTTTGTAAGAAAATTGAGACATGAGACAAGGGATTTTAGTTACAGTTCAATGCAGCATAACATAGCAAAGTTGGCTTGTCTCTGAATGTATTGCTGCAGAAATGGTGAAGAAATCATTATCAGCAGTTGGTGAATAAAATCTGCAAAATGTTTGTATGGTCTCTTGTTTATTTAGTCGGGCGGAGAGGGCCTTTTGGAGATTAAACGGCAAAAAATAAATCAAACTGAAGAATTAATTGAGAATTATAATGGATTAATCAGGGACTTGGAGATTAATTGGACACGATGGGGATTTGTAGAACACTATGTTAGACAGGGTTTTTTTTATCTGCATTTTGAGGTGGCTCCCCAGAATTTTAGAAAGGGAGAGGAGAGAGTTGGACCTAAGAATTTAAGAAAGGGATTTGTAGAACTCTATGTTAGACTCACCATGTTTGTAAATTTGGAATTCAAATATTCTTTGTTTGCTTGTTTAAATTTCATTGGAATATGCCTTGAATAAATTCTGAATCTATTTAGATTAGTCACCTGAATTGAGCCTAGTTTTGGGGTTCTTCTGAATAGGGATGGTGATGGGCGGGTTTAATGATCTCGTCGTCCCTTACCTTGTCAGTTCGGAGACACCATGTCTCTACTGGGCTTAGAGATTCTTGTGTCTCTCTATAGAATGGTAATAAGGCAAGTTTAATGATTCATGTCCCTTATCCCGTCAGATCAGGTTTAGAAATATTTGTCATCCCTACTTTTCAATAATATGTTTCATGTTTTCCTTTCTCACTAGGGTGTCATCTTCCTAAAAATATTCTGAAAGCAACTTATATAAGCAAAACACATTTCACAAGCACAAGAACCAAACAATATTCCTTTACTTCAGACAGTGGAAAATAGGAATTGCTGCAAAAATTAAACTAACAAAGTTTGGAAAAACAAAATAACCTCTCAATCCCACCTTAACACACTTTCTTCTCTACAGACCAACACCAATCCAAAAACAATCATCTTCATCAATGAAATGTGTTCTCTGGAGATACAAATTCTAACAAGTCATCTTCTTCTGCTAAAAATTCGAAGAACAAACAGTTACGAGCTAAGAACCTATACAACTCAAGAATCATCTCTCTTTTTTCTTTCTTCTTTTCCCTATTTTTGTTTAATAATCGAGTTAAATGTGCAATCAACTTGAAATATACGATACCTCTCTGAATCTATAGCTCTGATTTCAAGCACCCTGCAGGACAACACACAATCGCATTAAAAGGGAATTGATAAAATAAAGTTTGTGGCCGTCCCGTATGGATTATTTTGGGTAATTACCATTTGGCCCCAAATTATCAATTGCTGAATTGGGATTGAATCCCATTTGGAAAAGATTTTGAAAGTATGTGTCTAATGCAATCTGCACGAAAAGGAAAGTGGTTGCTCCATGTTAATGTTTTTGGCGAACAAGGGAACGAGCTTAGCGTGATGTGAAGATCCTTTACTTACTTGAGGCAAGGGTGGAAAGTGTAGAGCTGCGCTCGGGAGGCCCTGCATGGCCCCCGGAAAAACCCCGTGAGGGTAAGCTTCAGAAGAGCTCATCCCGAAATGAAGAATCTATACAGAAGCAAAACCGTATTTAGTTCATTTCGCTAAGCATCAAACACTAAATCGTGAGTAACACTAACGACCTTGACTCACATCTTTTGATAAAATCCTTTCAAGGTCGATGCTCAGTTCTGGATTGACAGCAGCGAGTTTCATCGACAAAAACTGCAAGACAGTCAAGTATATATCGTCAATAAAACAATCATTATTTTACGGACTCTGGGATAAGGTTAGCTTAAAGCAATGCCTATTCCCATCTTAAATTCATTATTTTGAATGAAATAAAAAAGATAAATGGATGATTGTAGTAAGTTCCATTCAACTTATAAGTGACAACCTATGAATTAATTCCGGGTATTAAGACTGCAGATTATTATCATACCTCGACTTGTTGTTGGAGTGACTGCACATAGTTGATGATCTCGTCAAGCATCACAGCCTTGCCCGTGATCTGAAAAAAATGAAAAGAAAAAAAAACAAACTAATTACATAGATCAAAATAAACAAATAATAAAAATATTTCGTATTAGATGGCTGTTTCTCACAAGATACCTTATTACATCCCGGAACAAGCTCTTGAAGCAATCTCATGCGCTCGCTGATCTTCTCTCTTCTCACCTGTAAGCAGAGGGGTTTCTCAGTTCATTAGTTCAGGCTTATAGATAATAAACAAGGATAAGTATGATAAAACTTAAAAGTAATAGAAGTACCCTTTCTGCAAGACTGTGACTATTCGTAGCCTGGCCCCTTCTGGCCCTTACGTGAATGTAATCACCATCTCCGCTGTTAGAATTGTCTTTGGTTTGTTTACCAGATTGCTTAGCACGCAAATTTGCACCTGTGCTCTCTTCAGTTTTGAGTTTCTTCCCATCCTCTTCTCTCGGACCTTCATTGCTCTCCCCAGATAGATCTTTTTGCATCTCTTCCTGGACGTTCTGTTACAATAATCTGAACATTTTATTCACTGGTGCATAAGGCAACCAAATAACTGAACTTTTCTTTTCTTTTTTCATGAATGTATAAGCATTCTATACATCACTAGGCTATGTTACCACAAACACAAAATTCACCTTGCTAATCGACAACATCGTGATATGGGCACAAAGTTTACCTTATTTGGATTGAACGGAGGATTGGACTCAATAGTTCTTTTTCTCTTCTTTCCATCAGGTGAGGCACCAACACTCCCTCCCTCTTCTGAGTCTTCCTCAGGTCGTCCACCAATCATGGACGTCCTCTCATTGCCAGCTTTCTTGTTCGGGGAGGAATTTGGATGACAGCCCAAAGTAGAAACTTGACCGCACTCGGACAGGCCAAAGGAACTGACCATTTCCGAGAAGCCAGCACTTCCAAAGCAAGGAAGCTTCGGCACCAGCTCACCGAAACTCGAATCAGGCGGATACTGAACAATATGGGAATTGCCACTCATACCAGGGTATGCAGAACTACCAAACTCGCCAAAATTCTGATTCATACTCAACGAAACAAGTGGATCCCAACCAGAAGCATAAAACGGGTCACCCCCATTTGCAGACATTGTCATAGTGTTGGTGTCTGAAGATGGACAATTCAGACCACTCTTATGAAACCCCATTTCATCATTTTTATCACAGCCCATGTTGTGAACCCAAATGCTAAAAACCCCAGAATCTATGGAAGTCACCAGTAAATAATTGCTATGTATGACAACTGACACCCAACTAGCTACCAAAGACCACAACAGTACTATACTTAAACAGAAGAAATCACAACAATAAAGGCAAAGTGTGATTGTTGACTAAAATGATATCTTGCAGGACTCAACAAGGAACAAATCACCTTTGCAGCTTTATAGAACTGTGAGGAAGCTAAAGCAAAAGAAATCAAAGTATAAGGCATAAAATCTACTCCAAAAACCCTATGATCAAACCTACTCTCATGGCAGAGAAACAAAGAAAAATGCTTCAACACAGACAAGAAAGTGAACCTTTCAAAGCATAAAGTGACATTACTAAGCAACAGCTCACCCCAGAACCCGGCAAAAAGAAAGCAGATTCCCTTTTTTCTCCTTGATCACAAACCTGGGAAAATATTTCACATTCCCCACTCAACCAAAGACCAATGTGATAGATTTAAGCAACAAGGGTTGAATCTGAACAAACGGTGTGTAGAGGAATAGATGAAGAAGAGGCCCTTATAAGGAAAACAAGTGGTTGTCCAAGTTATGAATCAAGACCAAACCTCCCCACAAAATAGGGGAATTGCAGAGACCCTTTATGAAATTCCCAGATAATGATAAAAAGGAATCAAATTGTACCCAAATTGTGCAAGAACCCAGATGGCCAAACCCTCAATCCAAGCTCCTAACTTGGGTGTTTTGATGGTTACCCCTCTAACAAGCATCAAATGCTGGTTAAATTCAACAATAGGAAAAAGAAAGACCAGTTCAGCAATTGGGTGCTTGCACAAACACCAAAAGAAGCATCAAGTTCCAACCTTTATAGATCACAAATAAATTTCAGACTTCAGCTAGAGGGAGAAAGAGAAAAGCTTTTGCTTCTTCACCTGCTCAACCCAACATATGATATAACCACTGTCGACTGCTCTCATTACACAGCCTAATCATCCCATTTCTTTCTTTAACCCCCAAAAAGCAATAATTAAATACATAAAAATGACTACTTTATTACTCTTTTGCCCCTTTTCTCTTCCAATCTCTCAAGAAAGACATTGAAGAGGTTGGTTCTTCTCTTCAACCCCAAGCTTGGTCCTTGCTTCCTTCTTTGGCTTACTCTTTTTTACTGACACATT
Source organism: Geranium brycei (assembly GCA_036897365.1). Taxonomy (NCBI): domain Eukaryota; kingdom Viridiplantae; phylum Streptophyta; class Magnoliopsida; order Geraniales; family Geraniaceae; genus Geranium; species Geranium brycei. The sequence continues at coordinate 8,866 of JAYMTP010008445.1, forward strand.
TGCTGTTACACACTCATTTTTGCTCTGCCAAACCAACTCTCCTCATTTACAAAACACTCACACCATGCACCTAACCTCCACCACAATCCATGAACCACCCACTGATCTACTCGGTACAGTGGGCCATCAAACAAGTGTACGGCCAATGTTTCACTGTCCACACATGGCCACAAGCACAATATTTTCTTATATTTATTACAGATAAATATACTAATTTAATATACATAGAGTTACAAGATATCTCAACTATTTTATTAGAGATGAAATCATTGTAATTAATTTTAGCATAAACTTGATGAAAATGTTGAAAATATTTTCAAAACATTTTTAATATTTTACGTTAAACTTCAATTAAAAAATATAGGATATTATCTTCCCTCTAACAAAATAAAAATTACCGGCTTATTTGTTAAAAGAAAATAGTTACATAGAATGTAGAGACCGACTATTTTTGGGTAACGAAAAATATCTCGGTGATAAAGAGTTTACATAATCAACTGCGGTATCTTCCGTAATTGCAAAAATAGTATTAGTAGCTTAGTTTTTCTGTTTTGATTAATTTTGTTAAAAGGGCATGCAACTAGACAATACAGATTGAAATCATGACGAAGGGTATGTCCAAGGTGAATTGGTTTCATGCTAGTTGCTAATCATGAAAATTCTTAGTTTCAAACAAAATAACAAAAATAATATATTTATAGGTATTTATCTCATTTTCTTAATTTATATTTATTTATTTAATTTAAGTTTTTTAAGGTGAGTTTGGGTCCGAGGAACAGGAAGAATCATGGAATCTAATCATCAATTTACCTCCTTGTCCTGGTACGGTCCCCAACTGTACTAGTCAAACCAAAATTATATGGTCAACAACACCTGTTTATCGGGTGTGAGTGTGACATTGCTGGAAAAGGAAGGGATCGATATCAACGGCTGATTTAGGTGGAGGTGTATGGAGCCGTATGGGGGTGCTACACTGAATCATGTGACACGTAGGTATTTTTAATTTATTGGTTGGTGCGGAGAGGAGGGACCCAGATGGGAGAAATTGTGTATGATTATGATGGTGTACCTAACTGATCCGAGTGGGCACTCACACCAAATCATTCTCCTCGGTAGCTCTCTGCTGTGGGCCTCGCCGTAGAGGAGTAAAAAACGAGGCCCCATAATTTTATTTTATTTCC
>JAYMTP010008446.1:0-10045 GCA_036897365.1 Geranium brycei
ACTTATTGGAAAGGAAACAACTATTAAAAATTGTAAAAAGTGCCCAAAACTTATAAAAGTGTGATTTTGACCCTCCAGATGACCTCGGATGGCCGAAATCCATTGTACTTCATGGCAAAGCGATGTGTTTGGCTCAGAACACCGTTCCTGCATGGAAAACACTAGTCTTTTGTCGAAATCTGACACTTCTTCGATTTGCACCACATTACTAATTCACTTGAAAACTCTTTTTCTTACATTTCACACTCATTTTATTTTAAGTTACATAGCGAAAATTAGATTGGATTAACTCTGATTGGTCTTTGTGGATTCGACCTTGTGCTTAGCAGGTTTTATTACTTGTAATGACCGTGTGCATTTGCACGTATTCGTAAGCTTGTAGACGATTGTCTACGAGCCCAACATCCATCCTATGTACATTAAAAAACTTGGGAAAAATTCGCCCCCACTCGATCTCACCCTAGAATATTTTTTGGGATACCTGAAAGTGAAAATGGGATATCATGTTTATGATCTTGAGTATGGGTCATTGTTACACCCTGAAGAAATTCCCACTAATGCACTTGTACAAGATGCTTAGATGCCTCCTAAACCTAGAGTTTGAATTGTCTCAACCTATATAGTGTCTGAACAGTCTCTAAGCGGTTAAGTGGTTATGATTACACCTTGTCGCCCTCCGCATTAAGTTCCCAGTAAATCAGATAAGAAATCATATTTGATTTGTTGATTTCACGATCTCTATTTAATTTATTACTTTATGCATGCAATTAAAGTAAATAAAAAATATTTGCTTTTCTAATTAAACAAGTCTAATGTTCTGTAAATATGTGTCTTTGACACTTAACAATATCTTCAAAAGCATCTGTCTTTTTTCATGATATCACAACTGATCGGGTTGATCTTTAGTTAAGTATAATATTTTTATGATTATGTCCACTTGCATATGAGTTATTCTGGCGGTGGATAGAGTGTATTCAATTTTATAATTATTTTTATATTGTCGGCATGGAGATAAGTTGTGTATTACACCTTCCCCCATAAGATTTAGTTTACATCATTAGCCTTGAGATGAGAATCAGCTTACACCGCCAGCCACGAATCGAGTTGCCATATACAACATCGGCATGTGATGAGTAGTAGTTTGCACCGTCAATCTCGAGACGAGTAACTATTTGCACTGTTGTCTCCAAGACGACTTGTCGTTTGCACTATCGGCCTCGAGCCAAGTTGTTGTTTGCACCGTCGGCCCTGAGATGAATTAAGTTTGATATTTTCATATTTAAGAGGGAGTGTTGAGGTTCGTGTGAATCGGGTAAGTAATCATATGTGATTTCTTACCAATTCTTATTTAAGTCATGACCTTATGCATGCAATTAAATTAAATAAAAGTATTTTCTTAGTTGTTAAACTCTTGTAATGTTCTTATTAAAAATATGTGCATTTGACACAATAATATTTTTGAAACCATTTGTGTCTTCTTTCAAGTCGTGATTATGTAAGATGAATATGCCAAGTTAACATTATTTTTATTCTCTAATATACTTTTTAGTTAAACATAAACCTTATTTTCATTTTTCAATAATTGAATTACGTACAAATGCAAGGAAGCTTATAAATCCTTCTCACATTTTCAGCGAATATTCGATCTCACTTTAAATAATATGATGTTCAACTACTAAATTGTCCATATCAATTGGTTAGGATTTGAGTGGATCTTTGGGGTTAGATATTGTTAAAAGTTCAATGAGTGTGTGATCTCTATATATGTCTAGCTACGTGGGAATTGTATATTTTAGCCCATCATCAAACGAATAAATCGGAATCAATAGTAGGTTATAGGATCATATTTGTGTTTTAAAAACCTCGGTCACATGTCATGTGTTGGCGAAGAAGTTTCCTACGTGGCATGCCACAAGCAAAGACATGTCAAAAAATAACATAAAATAAGGGTTGGAAATGGTGTTGCACTCATGGCTTCCAATTCCATATTACCAAAACAAAACAACCTTTACCTCTTTTCTAGTTCTTTTTGGCCAAAACCTAAGAATAAAAAAGGGAATGCTTTTACGAAGAAAGAGCTTCCGAGTATTATATGACAGATTGATGTTTTTGGCAACGACAAGATGACAAAACCTTTACTAATCACGTTGCCAATACCAACACCAATCAAGATTGCCAAAACCCATTAACATGTTGCTTACTCCTAAAGATGCTCTCAAATCATCTATCACCGTAATTATTTTTATTGACAACCTCCTTCTAAAATGCATAAAATACTTAAATTATTTTTAGTTTTTATTTCAATTATGTCTGATTTATTGCGGATCGATAATAAACTAGAATTAAATTTAAATTTAGTTCAAATTCATAAAATTACAATTTTACCCTTATTAAAATGTCATCCTCGCCGGAGTTCGATAAGGCTTGGTTCGTCGACGTTGAACTCGTCGGAGCTCATCCCTCGCCGCCGGAGCGAATCTATACCTCGCCAGAATCTATCAGGTGCCTATGAGGGTTCGCCAGAAATCATAGCTACAAATAATCAAACTAGAGTTAACCTGGTCCGACGGGCCAAAACGGAGTTGACCTAGTCCATTTTCTCAGTAGTTCAATTCTATTATATATTTTTTTCAATTCAACCAGGGTAGTTTAGTTATTTTAGACATTTTAGGGTATGTTTTCAATAAAAATAGTTAGGGTACTAAAAAGAGAAAAATAATAATTAGAGTATGAAAATGTTATTTCGTTATAGTTCAATGTAATAAGGTGTCATTATCCCTTTATTTTATACATCAATACGTCATTCATATTATCATTTAATAAATATTATACATTTTCAAATATAACTTTATATTTTAGTTAAATTCCTCTTTAATATAACCCATTAATTTTTCTCAAATCCTTATCACCATCTTCATTATTTTATTTTATACATCAAAGTTAGTTGGAAATATGTTATTCATATTATCATTTAATAAATATGTTACATTTTCAAGTACAAGTTTATATTTTAGTTAAATTCCTCTTTAATATAGCCCATTAATTTTTACATCCATCTACGTAAGAGCAAAATTTATGCAACATAGATATTCTCAATCAAATACATTATACATATAAGAGAAATGTAAATCCTGACTACACATTAATTATTTTAAGTCTTCTTTATAAAATTGGAATTTTAGGTGTATCCGTCTTCAAAATTACCAAATTCATGATCTTTACGCTTTTGATTTATATACCATATACATACACACTACAAGATACCGAAATGTCACATTTGATTTTTTTTATGTATACCTAATTTGACTAGATTTTGAAAATAGTTTTACGATTCTAAGTCGGTGATCGTGTGTATTATTGATGATTTGATACATTAAGAGGATATTCAAATTAGTCTCATGATTCTTGGTGATTAGTTTATATGGAAGTTGATGCACTTGCACACATGAGTTTAGGGCTCTATGTCACATGCAGGAGAATTAAACAAATGGCATAGATAAAAAGATGGATTAGTTAAATGATTTATCTCCTCAAAACTTAAATTAATAATTAGGGGACGCGATTATCGAATATTCGCAAGCAAAGGACCAAGTGGATTATACTAATTAATGTCTCATTTCTTCGCTTTAGGCATGTGAGGAAATCTTGGGATCGAGTTTTGCGACCCACTCGCATGCTCGATCCGATCTTGGACGATTAATTAACCAAAATTGTACGTCATTAATTTATGTGTATTCCTTAATTACAAAACAAACTGAGAATTGGTTCGTGGGACTGGGCTTGATGGAAATAAGAAATGAAATAGTCAATGATATATGGGCCTTGTCCACAAACACGATCAAGGTCCATGTTAGTCCAAAAGTAGCTAGGCCCGTGATTAAATGGGTTTTGGGCTTCCACTTATATGAGCTCGGCCCGTTTTCCTATTAGACCGGGCTGAGGCTGAACTCACCAATTGCTCGTGCTAGTATTCATTTTGGTCTGATTAACGTTTTTAGTTTACCACTCAAGTTAGGGGTGCTCATAATTAACCGAGAAATCGCACAAAATGTAAAAACCGACCAAACCGTATACCGTGATTGATTGGTGTAGTTAAGGTTTTAATTTTCGAACGCCCGATATGATTCGGTTTGTTTGAGGTTTTGTAATGTTAGAACCGTCGGTTAACTACAAAACCGAAACCGTATGTGACTTTGCACACGCATGTAACTTAGTTTTACCTACGCGGCTCATGACTTCAATCCCACATTTTTTCTTCTCTACTTCCCTTTCTTTCCTTAGTTTCATCTTTTTAAGATTGAATTTTTATTGTCTATTAAGAACAACGATTTAGGTTATGACGTTTTTTTCCATCACTAGGTTGTGACCAAATTTGTGAGCTTTTAGTTTTATTTGATCACTCTTTAATGTGTTTTTGGCCAACAAAAAGAATTTAAAAATCACGTGTTCAACATTTTTTTCTATTGTTTTTGCTTAGAATATTGTTACAAAACCATTTGGGGTTGATTTGTCTCGTCTTGAAAGTGATTCCAAAAATGGTCCACATGAGAAGCCCATTGCTCACGATTGGTGCGACAAAGGACTTGCAAATTAAAAATTATTTATTATATAATATTGCAAATTCATAAAATGTATAGGACTATGCACTTATTTCAAGTTCCAATGCATGCCGAACTTGTAAGTGAATCATGTTACACTAAACTATTTTTGTATGAAAACTTTTAAAATTATTTAAAATACGCTTCACTCGTTACATGTTTACCATTTAATCAAAAAATAGACATGAAGACCATGTCTTTTCCATGCAGTACAACACTAATGGAACTTACGACGATGATAAATTGGGCTCATCGGTCGCCAAAGGGCGACCTCTATGCGAGAGAGCAAAATATTAGTGTGATGCTTGACACTATTTTTTACTGTAATTTTCATATCGGGTATTGACGAATCACATAAATAGAAACAAAGAATGAGTCTGGACACTTCCGATATCAAGGGACACTTCAATAATTTGAAGCTCACACTTGATCGTAGAGGTCGAGTTTCAATCTCATTAAAAATATATAATTATTGAAAAAACGATTCCAACAATCCCTAATAATTAGAACATGTATTATTAACATATCACGTAGTTAATAAAAAGGGTTAATTACAGTTTGTCTATACTATGCTGGCGCGTTTTACACTTTACCTCAGTTATAATAAAAAGTTCAAAATAAAATACGCTAATTGCATTTTTTTTACATTTTACTCTAACACCGTTAAATTTTGGACGGAAAATTATAAAAAGTCTAAAATGCCCTCGACTATTCATCAAATTTTCAAATAAATGCCACTCACTCTTTTTTTTTCTTCTTCTTCTGACATTTGTTTTCTCTCTCCAAATCCAAACAAAAAATTTATAAAACACAAAGATGAAATCCAATAATGGGCCATCACTCCATCCAAATATGTTTTACAAAATACTCAGATTCTGATCCAAACCTCACCAAAGTCAATTTCCAAATCTCGATCCAATCTCATATCTTCGCATCTGTCCACCGTGAAAAGGCTCCGATACGAGCACTTGTTCCGGCACTTCGACAACGACGACGATGGGGAGATCTCGCTGGCGGAGCTGCGCCGGTGCATTAAGTCGACTGGCGGTGGGGTAACAAAAGAAAAAAAATGGATCCCCAATTGAACTGAAAACTATGAAGCAACCCAGAAATACATTGAAAGACTAAATCTCTTTCTTTTTTTTTCTTCAAATCGCCTAATATGACATCAATTCATGGAAATATATAATATGTAGAATTAATAAATATAAATCTGCATAATTAATGGCATGAATTAAATTGGGTAGTTTTTTAATCGGCCCTTCTCCAGATCGAGGAAGTCAACTCCATCTCACCCGAAGCTCCTCGTCGGCGAACTGGGTCCGGCCAGATTGAGACTCAGTGCGGGACTTGAACAGAGCAGAGTGGCAGCCATAGCCGGCGAGACCCTCCGAGCTTCGCGATGGTGGAGATAGCGAAGGATTGGGGATGGGTGGTGTTGAATCGTCGAAGCACGAGATCTGGTCGCAGAGCACGGTGTCGGCGTCAGAGATGTGTCTAGATCGATTCAGATATGTGAAATTGAAGACAGCTACTCCTTCGCAACGCTCCGGCGACGGTCCAGTAGATCTCTAACCGTATCCCCCTGGTCGAGCAACAAAGGCTGCAAGGAAGAGCCTGGTCGTGAACGTTGCTTCAATCATCTTCTCTGGGTACTCGTAAGGTGGAGATGGGGAGCTCTCTGCTTCAATAATCTAGGTTTTTGTTATTCCCCGGAGTTCCTCAAATAATTAAGTGGTGGTGAGGTTGGTCTCAAGAATAGAGAATGAGAATCAGAATCAGAGGTGTTCAGTAGTTAAGGAGGTGTTCACATTTACATGGCGGTAATTTTGTCTTTTTCAAAAAATTTAATAGTCAATGAAGTCAAAACGGACGGAATCGTTAATTTTGTAAAAAAAATGATTCTAGCGTATCTTAATTTGAACTTTCTAATATAGTTGGGGCAAAGTGTGAAACACGGCAGTGTAGTATGGGTAAACTGTAATTAACCCTAATAAAAACTATCAAGTGATTACACATGAATTAAGATGCTCGTTAGGCAGTTCAATCAGTACACATTTTATGAATCGTCTAAGTGATTGATTTTTAAGTTACTTGTTACCCAAAAACAATACTATAAACCAGGGTCATTGGCAGAAGAAGTAACAAAATTACATTTGATAATTGTATGAACATAAAATTGTTATAATTTTTTCAAGTTAGAGTAAGAGAGAGGAGATATTAATGATTGTAGAGTACATTGGTTCTTCTTATCTGCTTCATGCTTGATTCACTAATGACTAGTGTAGCGTTACAGTGTATTAAATTTTGTCTTCAAGGGGACACCGCAACGGTTTGAGTCTTACATCACTTGTGAAGAGGTCTGGATTTCAAACCCTGTTGTGAACAGTGTGTGAAAGGGTTAAAGGGTAAATTTAGAATATGATATGATGCAATTAAAAAAAATCCGTTTATCCTTGCACTCCTGTATGGACATATAATATAGCTTATAAATCACATTAGATTTAAGGGTTAATTCTGCATATGTCACCAGAAAAGTTTGTATTCTCACGTAGGTCACTACTTTTTTAATTTAATTTATTAGGTCGCCAAAATATGTTTTTGTCTCACTCCGTTAAAAAAAACTTATGAAATGACCAAAATACCCTCGCAATCAATAATTGAACCACCGGTTTGGCTGGGTTGAGGATCAAATCTCTGCCAAACCGGCCTGGTTCGCCTAGTTTAAAGGTTTGTCTTCAACCTTCAGCTCCGGCGAGATCCGGGAGAGGTGAACAGAGTGTTTTGGAGTCGTTCAAGACTTCTGGATGACGAGCCAAATGATCGACAAAGATCTGAAATTGGTTCAATTATTGATCGAAAGGGTAACTAACGGAGTGAGACAAATATCATGTTTTGGTGAAATCAGAAATTAAATTAAAAAGTGGTGACATACGTGAAAAAAAAAATTATAACCTACGTGAAATTACCCCTATATTTTACATATTCGCTTTTTCTCTAGACATTTGTACCTTACAAATTGCTTGCCGGACATTTTACATATTCTTGAGAATATATTGTAGAAAGGTTAGCAAACGTCTTGGACCCTCTACCTATAAACTTGATATTTTAGGTGGATTAAACTTTAACATTTACTATTTGCTCGCAAGATTGTCTCTCGTTGTGTCATATTATGAATAAACGTAACAACATCCCTACTTTGGTTATCCCTGAGTAGGAGTGTTAAAAATAACTGAACCGACCAAACTGAATTGGATCGACTCGAATCAAGCTGAAAAATAACCGAACTCAAAGGAATTGATTTGATTCGGTTTAAAAATTGAACTAAACCGAAACCCATCAATAAGAGCCGATAAAAAATCAAACTGAAAACCAACCGATTTGGTCACGTGGCTCATTTCAAGTCATCGATCCTTATTAGTTGAGCCTAAAAATATTGGGCCAACCAAAAACAAGTCAATTAATAAGTCAAAATGGGCCCAAATTAAAATGTTATAATTTTATGAAAATCGGTTCAAAATAAATCCGACCGAAAACCGATAGGTCAAATAATAAGTCAAGATGGTCTAAAATATTAGAATTTTATGAAATTCGGTTCATAACAAAATGAACCGAACAAAATTCCGTTAGTTTCACCTTTTATTTTTTTAAAACAAAATTAATGGTTCGATTCAAAACCGAACAAATTGATGGTTCGGTTCAAAATCGAACTGAACTGACAAGATACAGTGAATGTCTTTCCATCATAGTGAGAAGTATTTTCAGTATTCTTATTCTTTCAACATTTTCATTGTTCATGATTGTATTTCATTGTGCCAGGTTGTATTTTTATTATTCATGATTGTATTTGTCGTCTTGTCGTTTTGTTCAATAAATGTTTTTATGGATTTAGGAAACCTAAAACTTGACCCCTATAAGAATTGTGTAATGAGTGTTTAGGGTTAAGGGTTAAAATATAGTGTAACTAGGGATTATGATTATGATGACAATCTGGCACTCAAGTCTTAAAATAAAAGTAATGAATGTGAAAAATGGTTGCATAAATGTAACATGTGTGTGGTGAACAATGAAAATACTGGGACGATGAGAACAACAAAAATGCACCCCTAATCATCATAATTATGGAGAATAAATCGTGGAAATAAAAGAAACGACAATGAAAATACAGTTGAAGAAATAAAAACAATTGAAATACACAAAAATACAACCCGAGCATCGCAATAATCGAGAAATAATAGCGTAAACAAAAGAAATCATGTGCATGTGACTTGCTTGTGTTCCATAAGCCAACAGTGCATGTGCTTAATCATCTAGAAGTAACACATGACATGAGTTTAACGGGCTAGATATTTGGAAAGATGTGATGGCATCTTTTGGTATTTATTTTCATTGAATGATATTGTTGGAGGTTAAGCAATTCCCAAACTGTGACATAGCTTTCAATCTTTCCAAGGAGGCAGCAATGGAGCATAGGAATCTACCCTTAGAACCACCTCAGGAACAAAGAACCCATTGGGTAAAAGAGAAACCCCTCTCTTTCTCTGTCTTTATATTTGTACTAACAACACAGTACAGAGAGCATGTGAAGGTAATAAGATAAAAGGAGTGGAGGATTGGAGATATAATTAAGATGGCTTTCTTTTTCATTTCATTCCAGCACAAGTCAAAGCATGCTTGCTCTTAAAAACACACTATTCCTTATAAGGAAGCATGCTCAGATGGGTGTTTATTGGAAACCCAATTACAGAGAAAGAAAAAACAATGATAAGTAAATGATGTATTGTGGTGAGGCATCAAGAAGCCATTAAAGGCAAAGCACATCTTGTTACATTTTGAATTTAATTGAATTAAAGAAAGGTGCTTCCCACCCACCAGCCCCTTCTTTATGATTTATGGAATGGAGGGTTTAGTGGCAGTTTCTTCAATGCCAATCCCCAACCAAACATTATTGCTTTCAATTTGGGGAATTTGGCTTTGGTGGGTTTTCAATGCTCTTCTTAAGTAGCTTGTCCCTTTGAGGGTACAGTTGTGACAAAAATGGAAGCTATATGTGTAGATCCTCTCTCTGGCATTAAAATTTGGTCACTCACTCCCTCATACACCAAAGTTCTATTATAGTTTAATTGTTAAAACTAGATTTATCTAAATACTCCAATTTAACAAAGGGAAGTCTTAATGACATTTATTGAAGATATAATGTTGATAATGTGAAACTAATATATTTTCAACCAAGGTGGTGGAATTTGAATATTGGAAATATATCGGCCAACTGACAAAAAAAAAATCTGACAAATTCAAAGAGATCGAGAAAAGATCGTGGCAAAACGCGTTTTGTAATAAAAAATTATTAAATATACATATATTCATATTTATTATTTATTAAAAACAAAATATATAATATTTAATCATTTTAATTTCAAACTTGTGAATGATCACTATTTTGGATT
>JAYMTP010008447.1:0-10041 GCA_036897365.1 Geranium brycei
ACACTCTCACACCTAAGGTCTCTATTGTTCCCACCTCGCAATCTAGTTATCATTTCAACCACAAAACTAAGGGTACCAACACGAGCCCATATATGTTTTGAAAGGGCATGATGCGAGTGGAATCAATGACTTAACTCGAGCAAAATCTCCTCAAAATTAACTCGATTTCGTCCATTTTAAGGTAGATTTTAGAGTTATTTATACTATTTGAGGCTTATTTGTGCAGTGGGTGAATATGCGGGAAAATAAGTTATTCCGAGGTAATTTTGAGTAAAAAGGAGGTTGAGAGCAAAACCGAGATCAAGACGAAATGATTTGGAGCTAAATGGAGGAGTAGAGGCAGGTCACGACTCACAGACCCACGACACATGACACACAGTCGTAAGTCAGAGTCGTGAGTCGCGTAGAGGAGACCTGTGTCGATAGCACAGGTCACGACAAACAGTCGTGACTTGGTGTTGTGAGGTATAGGACACCTGTACAATGGCTACGCATTGAGCAAATTCAGGTCAGGACTTGTTAGAAGTAGGACACTAAGGCAATGCTCTCTGGTTTGGTAATTTTGAAGTCACGACATTGCCTGGAGACAATAGCTCGTTTATCTGCAAAAATTCTCCAAATTACCCCCAGTTCGACCTAGGGTATAAATAAAACATTTTATCCTCTCTCATATTCGAATTTAGTACACCTATAAAGAGACTTATAAGATTTTGGCCCTTTAGGAGAGGTCTAAGAGTTTGGGTTCATCCACACAAGCTTTGGAGAGTTTTGGGAGCCATTGAAGGAAGATTTGGAGCTTGCATGCTCAAGGAGAAAGGTCAAGGAGCTTGGGTTCATCTACTAGTATGATTCTTCTTCTTTTAACTTTTGATTGTAGTAGATTTGATTAGATCGAAGATTGAGTTTAGATTGTTGAACATTGATTTTGGAGTTTATGATAGTTTTGATTTGAGATTGTGGTTTTGATTAAGAAACTAATTATTGTTGATTTGTGGCTTTTATGAGAAATCGAGCTTGGGTATTTCGATTGGATTAAATTTGATTGTTTATTGATTGTGACTGTGAAATCGAGAATTATGGATGTTGATGTTGATGTTGATATGGAATGTGTTGATGATATTGATCTTATAAGTATGAATAGCTAGTTTGTGAATATGAGATTTGATTAAAAAGGGAACTATTTGAGCATGGAGTTAATTGCATGAAATAGGCTAAATGTATTATAATTTGGGACTTACACTATATATCTTAATTAGGGGTGGGCACTTGTTACCCAAAATCGAAACCGACAAAATAGAAATTGGATGGTTGGACCCGATTTCATCCTTGGTTTTTTTTCTTTTTATGAATGTGTCAATAGGGTATTAATGGAAGGTCACCTTAAGTGGATTAAGGTTTACTGTACACCATTTATCAGTTAGACGGCTGACTTAACGTGTCGTTAGCTTTATTGAGAACTTAATAGTAGTACATCTAGTATCTACTACAAAAAATATTTTACCCATGTCTTCATACTTCATTATGTCCCGACTAATGCACAATCAAGTTGGAAGGTTAACAACAAGATCAAGCGGTAGAATTTTGTAATTCAGGTTAAGGGAATTGACCTAAATAAGGTCCAACCTTTGCTTTTAGCTTGTTAGCCTCCGTGACTGACAAGAAACCCACCCTCAAGGATCAAAACTATATTTTTGCTAAGCTTTTTGTCTCGCCTCTACACAGTAATACGACAAATTCTTAGATTTCAGTTTGTCAATCGTGCCCTACGAGAGAGTTATAATTGTTGTTCGTATCTTCTCCTCCGTCAACGCCAATGACGGGCGGAAAGTCTAAGTAAAAAATCGAGATGCGCCTCCTCGCCGCTATTGGCAGTGTATCAGTCGCAAGTAATAATGGTTAAGTAGAAATTAAGTACCCAAGTTATCGAATTCTGGGGAAAAAGATTGGTCGGAGTACTAATACTCAGTTTTTTTACTAATCTCAGTCGGTTGAAGGCTTGGTTTAAAAATCACTAAATTATATAAATGTGTAAAGGCAAGAGAGAGAGAGATGATTCAGGGTAAAGGGATCACAAGTTAGTTTCAAGATACAATAATCGACAATCATGCATAAAAGGTGTTTCGTCACTTGAGGGAGGCGACAGTAATTCTTAATCTACCCAATAGTCCCTTTTGGGGGCACTAAGGAGTCTAATTTAATCACGTTGGCCAGTCTTGTTACAGCATGAGTCTAAACGCATGAGTTGCATTAACATATGTGAATTCCTTTAACTTTTTGGGATCAGCCTATAGACATTGCACTTGTGTTAACCCTACTAGTTACAACTAGGATTTAAACTCTTATTCAAATTAATCCTAGTTCCGCTTAAATGTCTTGTCTTTTGGACCTCCACTTATAAAAGAAATCAATTATCAAGGCTCAAAATGAGATAAAGTATTAAAATTAATTAATTAAAAACTCCCTGCCTCGGTGCTATATTCATGTAAAACCGATTAAGGTATCTCTACACTACCAAACCATACCCAAAATCGTAAAAGTTTAATTACTCATGGCAATGGAGGACATGTTCATCATTTGATAATAACAATTATTCATAAAAAGAAAAAGGTGAGTAGAAAGTTAAACCTAATATAAACTCAATCTTCCTGTCTTGATGAACAATATACATAAACCCTCGAATCCTTACTTCTACGCTATCCCTCTCATACTAAATATTTAGAACTGAAAATCTCCCAAAGGAGAGTCTTCCTTTATAGAAAAAAGAACACGTATTTTCCAGGCGGAACCCACTGGTCCGTGGGAAATTTTCACTGAACCGTTGGTTTCTCGAATTTCCTGTTTCTGGTTAAAGTTGAAGTCATTTCCCAATTCTGTTTGGATTTGGTGTCTTAGATGGACTCACGGGTCTGTGAGAAATTTTCACGGGGTTGTGGGTTTCCATTTTTTTATTGCATATCATGTTTTCCTCTTCTGTTTAGGAATCTGCCAGCTTGGTGACACCTCGTCATCGTTCTTTCAGACTCCACGGAGCCTTGGGAATTACCCACGGACCCGTGTGTTTTCTTCTCTTTAGTTCTTGAGCAGCTAGGGTCTTAGGTGTTCATGAGGAGTGTTCCTAAGCTTTCCGAATTTAGCTTATTTTAGATTAAAAAAAAATTGTATTATGCAAAGTAAATATCGAAACGCCCACGAAGTATAAATATGGATAAATAGGGCGTCTCAATGTCAAATTGGGATGAAAGTAAGTTAATATGTGGAGTAAATGTGCTCAATTACGTGGTAAGATACTCACGTATCAACACCCATGCACCAGGCCTTTTCTCGCCCCGAGTAAATCATATGCACAAGTAATAGGAGCAAAAGATTCAATGAACGATTTTAAACCCCATGAATTACCCCGATAGGAGGAGTTCAACATTTCATAAGGGTTTACAAACGAAATATTCACAAATCCTCTATAAAAATGCAATCATATGCAAGAAAACTAAAAGAGAATTCTCTAACATACACAATTCATAAACTAGTTCTCTCCAAATGTTGACCCATAAATTTTTTTGGAATGATCACATGTCATCTATAATCAATCATATTAAGAAAGCATATAGGTCCGATAATTACCCAGGTAACGGTAAATCTAGAGCCAAACATCATCTTGTTCTGCTTAAGTTCCTTATTGTTCACTACGTTTGCTTTTAGTTTTTATGACCGCTGTATAGAGATGTTAGACTTCATATGCTAAGTAAGTACATTCCTTCTCCACTAATCGTAAGAGACCTAATACGTCGCGTGAATCTATTAGTGGGATTTCTTGGGCTTGTAACGTTGGTTCGGGCTTATGGTGTTAAAGAAAAAGCAAAAGAAGCTCAAAGTGCATCATAACCTATTCACACTTCCCATTATAAGTAATGAATAGAGCACCCACTGTCTTCAGTGACCCATCCCTAGTAGTATCAAATCTTATATTTTTCTAGTTTTCTCAAAATTTTTGTTAAAATGCACCTTGTGACATTTTAACTTGTTCTCTTGTGGTGCTTTGGGCTATTTGTTTTAGACAGCCACAACCACCTATAAGCAATGTTAGTCACATAAAATGGTATTTTGAAAATAACTTGAAAAATCCCAAAATTGTCATTTTCCGAATTCCTTCCCGATTTCTATACATATTATATAATTCTGATTTTTTTCAACCTATACTCACGAAGCAATTAAGTCATGATACAAGAGTAAAAGTAGAAGATACGTATATCAAAAAGGGGTACGTTGGCTAATTATTTTGGGTTTTCATGAAAAAGACTATTTGGCTCAAAAGAGTGACTAAAGAATAATTAGTTAGGTAGGCTTTATTTAGCTCAAACACAACAAAGATGGCCTAATATATCTTATTCTAGTTCCCCTCAAGAAAATTTCTTATTAGTTCCAGAATTAATTTTCTCCATATAGTGATGTTGAGTACTTCCAACTACACAGTTAACTCAGAGGGACTAAGCTTGAGCCAACGTTACAAGCCAAAAAATTCCTACACATAGATTCACTCGAGTTATTAGGTCTCCTATGATTAGTAAAGAGGAAATTTTGAAACTAGCATATGAACTCTAATTTCTCGGTATAAAATGGTCATATAGACTAAAAACAAACGTGGTGAAGAATTGGGGATGATAGTATGGTGGAATAAGTTTTTATAATGGATCATGTTAATCTCGAGACGTATATTTTGTAGACTTCTGTAAATTTGAGTGGCTTTAGATCTTTTGTATAGAGTATTTGTGGGTATTACTTTCTGAAAACCCTCAGAAGATGCCGAAATTCTCCTATCGGGGTGAACACCTTAGATTAAAATCGGCACCTATTGCTATTGCCTCTTTGTGATGTGCTTATGATTTTCTCGGGGCGAGAAAAGTTTTAGTGTGATAGTGTTAATGCGCGAGAATCTTTACTTGCTTTTCGATACTATTTTCCTCACACTTTAGCTCGTTTTCACCCCTATTTGGCATTAAAGTGCCCATTTTATGTCTCTATATGCCTCACGAGTATTTCTAATTCGAGTCGTGCAGAGTATAGGTTTTCAGACGAATTTCGAAAAAATTTCAGGGGTTTTTGGTGAAACCCGTGGGTCCCTCCCACGGATCCGTGGGGCAGCCCGTGGTTATCCTCCGCCTAAACCTGTAAGTCCCTCCCACAGGTCCGTGGTCTACACCATGCCCCTTCTCCAATGAAACCTGTGGGTCCGCCGCACGAGTCCGTGGTTTACACTATGGGTACCCAACTCTCACAGCACGAGACCCCACGGGTCCGTGGGCTCGATAATTACATATTCGCCTATTAGTAACCCAATCTAGTTTAGGGTTTGGGGTGATATTTTTTGGACCATTACAGAGAGATAGAGAGGAATGGAAGAGACTTCCCAATGAGAGGTTGTGAACTTCGAGAGGAGATTCGATCACATTGAAGGAGGATTAAGGCACTAGACTTAGGCAAGCATCAAGAGACATTGATTCTTAAGAGATTTAAACGGTTCATGTTGCTCTACCATAGCGGGTTTAGGTTGTTGAATTTTTCTCTTCTTCTCTTTAGTTTCGTATTGAACTTTATCACTCTTGCTTCTACTACCATGATTATGGGCTAAAATCTCATAATCATGAGTTATAAGTCATATACTATGGTTTATATTATAAGTCATATACTATGGTTTATATAGTTGTGTCAAAAGTCATATACTATGGTTTATATAGTTGTGTCAATATGCATATTCTCTTTTTCATACACACAAACTTAGGGTTGATAGGTTCACCCTAGCCTCTTTTATTGAATAGCCTGCCTGCCCTTAGGTGTGAACGTAAGTCATTATGTTTCCTATTCTTATTTCTTCTTAGAGGGTGTGCTTGGATGCACATTTTTGGCACTTGTGCCTTTCTTTTCCTTACAAATTTGTTTCCAAGAATTATTTTTATTTATATAATTCTTTTTGTTCATAAAAATAAAGTTTGAAGAAAAAGTAATTTTAAATGATAAGGATCATACACCTGTTAAGATTTACTTTTAAGTTGATTCATATGAAGTCACGACCATCACAAAAAAATGATATTTATTAATAATGGCCGTTTGATTGATTGGCTAAACACACGGGCTTCATGTCCTGAATCATAGATTTTTTGGAAACTACATTTAGAAAAGCATAGATTTTGAGAGCTAAAGCATAGATTTTGAGAGCTAGATTCATTAAGAAAGAGAGCATAGACTTTTTTGAAGAGTACATGATTTCTTAACAAGGTTGGTAAATCAGAGGAGCAGCCAAAACATTCCAAAAATTGAGCTTGATTTCATTTTGGTCTGCTGTATTATAATTTTGTTAGATTTAACTACCGTTAAAGTTAAATATAAAAAGATATTTAGAGTTTCTGTAAATTAACTTTTAAAGTTTGGAATAGTAAAATAAAAACAAGGGATGGTTGGGATTAATGTACCATTACTCTTTTAATATATCAACACCTTCTCTTTGCATACTACATACTAAATATATGCAGCAGGCTTTCATTTGTCTTTTACACATGGAATGGACTTTTTTTAACCGTAAATTACAAAGTGTATTAAGTGGAGTTCGGTAACACATATTATTATTATCTATAAAACAAAATGTTACTTAATCAAAGTGATTACTGAAATTGTGCGCCAAATATGTAACGGAATGGCGAGGAGGTCAAGGAGAGTCCCTATCAAGCGATCCCAAAGTGTTTTGGAGGTAACTCAGAGCACTGAAACACTCACTACCAAAATTGGCAGTATGTTTGGACAATGTAGAACAAGAGCAGCAGTGTAGAGGGATGCAGAATTGGATGGTCACATTGATAGACCCAACCCAAGAGTGTGTCTACTCATGACAGTGACAACACCTGAAGCTCTATTAAAGACAAAGGGAGTCTTGCATGAGACCCGTCCAGATTTAAAGGGGCTTAAAAAAGAAACTTCTTGGCTTCAAATTAATGATTATCTGTGACTTGAAAGAGACTTCTCTTAACCCCAACCCATTAAATGTAATGGGAAAGGACAACATTAACTTTGGCCTCTTTTTCTTCTTTTTATGCATAGTTGCTTGGAAACCATCAACAAGGTGACTCGGTGCTACTCCTTTAGCACATTCACAAAAAGCAAATATTCTCTCCATCTCAATTCTTCTAACTGCCTTCATACGTAGTTGGGACTCTTGGTCAGTCACTGCTAGTTCACAATTAATATTGTTCGATATGATTAAATTGAATCAAGAACCACTTGAATCCATTGGTATAATTAGGATACAAAGGAGAAGTGCCCGGTCTGGGATCGTGAGGCTTGTAGAGACCCCGACCCAAAATTATGCTACATTTGTCATTTTGTTCGATAACAAATTCAGGCTTACGTAGTCAGCCAATGCCCACTGTTTAATTAACAAGCATCAATTAGCTAACCTTTTTATCATTGATCTGCGCTGGGCTGGGAACACTTTCATAAAGTATTTTGCAATTTGGGTATTGCCAAATTCCTTGCTCTAACTTGGGAAAGAATATTGATTGAAATTTGTGAAAGTTAAATTGGTGAGCATCCTCAGATCCATCCTCCCCTCTACTGGAATAGTTGAAAATATGGAATGAAATCTGATTGCATTCATATTTCCGACTAATCCAATACCCTCTTGTTTCGTTGTTTGGTTCTATTAAGCGTGACGGTTGTTCTCTTCTTGTTAAATTACATAGTGTAAGAGTTTGTTTCTCTAAGCGGTAAGCGAATAAGGTGGCTCACTATTTAACTTAAACAATTTTATATGAAAAAACGAATTTTGCAACGTTTTTTTTTGTCATCAACAAAATACACATGTGTACTTTGTATACCCATGAATTCAATCAAATGAAAGGGATTCAAACCCTCTTGCATCGTATAGGCAGCAAATTTGGTGACGAAATAAATATCTTAGAACACAAAACTAGTTACAGTTTGTCTCATATATCAGCTGTCTTTTTTAGCACACAAAGAAGAGTATTCTTAAGTATGGAAGAGGAAAAAACAATTCAGGCCCACAACATCCACATGTGCATAAACATAATTAATTGATATATATCATGAAGAAAAATGTACATTATTCAAACAACAATGTATATATACGCATATATAATATCAATGAGTGTAGATTTTTCATTTTTTATTTTTAACAAGTTGTGCATTAAAATTTAGACTCGAGACTTTTGTACACAATAACTATTAATGGAGTTAGACTCCCATGTCAATTGTCTAACCATAATTATGTAAACCCTAAACTTCTAAAACATATATTAGAGTTTGATATATATAAGCACGTTATTAACAGTATTGAGAACTGCAAGGAAAAAATAAGCTAGGGAGTTGATTTCTATTTGAATCTCCTCCAAAAGACAACCTTGTCATACAACCTATGAAGTGCGGACTTTAAGTGCTTGTTGGGCTTATGTTTCCTCTTCCACCTCGTTGTGGAAGAAGCAGCTTTGGTGTCTGAGGCCACAATATAAGTGTGTTGGGGTTGGAGAAACGGCAATGTCATGGCATGCGTCTCTAGAATGTGAGCAACCGACACCAATTCATGGCAGTCGTACAATGGGCTTCCACAATTTCATATTGCCATTCCTTCTTCCACTTTATCATCATTTTCTTTCATCTTCATTTCAATTCGATCCTCCAGTTCATTTTTTTGAAGTTCCTAGCTACCCTTTTGTGTGTAGTCTCGAAAGATGTTTCGGTTCCAATATTACCCTTCGTGTCAGTGATATATTTTGGGTGACAATAAGGGTGAGTGTGTCTTTTCCTCAGGGCCGCTCCTGAAGTCAGCGTCCAAATAGCGTGTGACAGATTCGTTGATTTTAAGATTGGTTTTGGGCGTTTAGGTCCCACCGCATTTGCTGCAAAATATATGTACCATGCAGTACTGTATGTAAGACCCAATAATTTGTTAACTAATATTCTTTTGCTTTTGCACAAGGAATTTGTGTAAAATGTAGATCCCATACATTCATGTCTTGACGGTAATAAATGAATTGTTGTATGTTGTTTATCTAATTTAAATGGTAGGGATAATGATAGTTTAGTATACCTAATTATGAGTAATTTACTCTAAGTCTACAGAACTTAGTTTTAACACTACAAGAAATTGTTTTAGTAGTCCCGTTTTGAAAACCACGGCTACACACACCAAAAAGGCAGCTACAATAATGTAGTGCCGCTTCAACACGGCTACAAGACACGCGGCTTTAATGTCGCGGCTATAATTTTTGTAGCCGCCTCTCCTATATAATTCACGTGGCTACTAGTTTGTAGCCGCAAATCAATTTAGACAAGCGGCTATAACTAAAACAGCCGCAAAATTTTGGCGTTAGCGACTACTTATTTGTAGTGGTGGAAAATAATATATCGGGGCTATATTTGTAGCGGCCGCTGAAGGTGATATGCGGCTATAATATTGTAGCCACTAAACTATTGACACCGGGGCTATAAAAGGGTAGCCGCGAATTGATAAAACCAAGCCGCTACTAATTTAATATTTATAAATAATAATAATAATAATAATAATAATAATTGAATGTACTGATTCAATAAAAAATAATTTATACGAATATAAAATAAAAAAATTACAAAATATATATTTTAATTTAACATATTTCAGTGAAATATTTGTTCCATCGTCAGAAAGTAAAGCATAATAATATAACTATTGTTCAAAATAATGTTCCGTGATCATTAAACTAAAAATCAAACGTGCTCGTCGTCTTCATCCAAGTCGTCTTCATCTGGAGGAGTATACTCGGAGAGGTCTCGAACTTCTGGGTGCATTGTTTTCAAGAATCCCATGATAGTAAACAAATAGCCCATTAGATGGTCGTTTTTGTGCTCCAACTCTTCGATGACGCTTCTATTGTCTTTAATCTCGCATTTATGGCCTTCAATCTCGTTTTCCAAGCATGCTACCTTCGTAATTTGTGTATGCGACTGGAAACCCTCACCTCTCTTCTTACGACGTTCAGGAGGCTTTCTATAACCAGCAGCTCC